>JABSTR010000358.1:0-48037 GCA_013339765.2 Haemaphysalis longicornis
GTTCGCATTGCATGCAGTTTCAAAAGCACGTTTGCACATTACGTGAAGTGGCTCCGGCTTCTATAAAAAAAACTTTGGAGTTGTATATGTTCACTGACACCGCCCGGTACACAGGCGCCTTGCATTTCGCTTTGCTCGAAATACGGCCGCCGTCCTCGAGATCGGCACTACCGCATGGGCCTGCAAACTGTCATTAACTGAAGGCGTCTCGGAGTACACCGTGCTTTCTGCTACCCTTAACAAACCGCTAGACCGCATGCAGTTTTCGCGCTCACATCAGAAATGATAGCAGACATTGACAGCAACCATCTGGTCTCGTCATGAAATGTTTATTTACAATAAAAAAACGGTTTATTTACATGTGAAGATACAAATTTAACTATATTTACAGGTGCCCATTAGCACCTGTATATAAGAAACACACAAAGAGCATTTACCGCTGAAAAGAAAACAAGAACTATTCACCGGGGAAGAACCATTTGCAGGTGAAGAAGAAACAAAAAAAAAAGCATTAACAGGTGAAAAAAAAATGTTCATAGTGAGGATACTAAAAGAAGATATGAAGTAGGAAAACATTTTCAGGTGAAGAAAGACAAACTACTGACAGGTGATGAAGAAACAAAAAGGATTTACAGGTGAAGAGAACAAAAGTATATTTATTGGGGAAAAGAAAAAGTATAATAACAGCGGAGCTGTTGTACAAGCCTAAGTTCGCCGTAGCAGAAAATAGATACCAAGAAAATGCCGAGCCCTCGTGAGCGCGTGCCTCGCGGCGACCACCGAGCGCCTTCGGCACGGGAAGTGGCTTTAGTTAAAAAAAAAACAGCGCTGTCGTCAAGCCTTACCGCCCATGTAAAAAGAAACAAACAAAACAAAACTTCAGCGCTAATGCGGAAGTTCCCGCCACCGCTGCCTCGAGAATTGATGAGAAGAGCACGGTACGTGGAAGTCTACAATGCTGAGGATGACTTTGCCTCTACCAGTCGCCGCGAAGACGACGGCATCTTCGATGCATATGACGATTACTAGCTCCCAAACAATGCAACTAAACAATGAGTTTTTTGTATATACGAAAAACTTAACTATGCGTCCGGCAATACCCAACTACAACAGCTTCGTCATTCAAGTATTGCGCGTGAATGCAAGATTTTCTGAATTTTTTTATAAGTGAAGAATTAAAAAAAATGGTAAAATTCAGCCTGCATCATGCAAGGTTTCACTGCATTCAGTTTCTTCTCATTACCTTACTAGTTCACACCTTAAGTAGAAACTGTATCCTCCTAAGGCAATAAAACCGTATAGCGTGGCTCAGGCAGCAGAATGGTCTCGGCAGCCCATCTGCGGCACATCACCCATTGACTAGCGAATTTCTGCGCCGCGCGCTTTAGCATGCAAACGTGTTACGCTGAATGCGCAAGTTAGTTTGTTTTCTCCGTTTGCTCCGTCGTCGTCTTTGCTGTCGACAGCATCGCACCCCGAACAGATGCCCGAACGGGAGAACGACGCGAGACAGTCCACAACGCACGACGAAGCTGGCCACGGCGGGGGCATGGAGAGCGCGGGCAGGACGGCGCGGCCGCCTGCGGCTACCGCGCCTTAGGGTGCCTCGATGCGCGCCCGCTCCGCTGAGGGTGAGGACAACCGCGTCGTCTGCTAGCGCGACCGCCATTTTCTTGCATCCGCTGGACGGGGGGCGCGCGTTTGCTGCGCGCCTTGATAGTGCTGGTCTCGCTAACAGTGTGGGCTTGATTTGGCTTTACTTTTGATATACATTCGTTTTCTATGGTAGATGAACAGAAGAGTAAGGTTTTGGTGAAGGATTCTCTATTTTGAGATGATTAGCGAAGGTATGGTGAATGCCTTTCTTTTTTTACGATAGTTGACACGGCGGGCAACTTCTCGCCGTCGTTGTCATACCGGCGCCGTGAACTTGCTGTCGTTGCGTTTACATATAAACATAGCAGAAAGTAGGCGAAGTACACGAAGGAAGGGAACTGCTAGATATTCAAGTACGAATGTCCGGCACGCTTAAGGCCACTGAAACTATTATGCGGTACTTAGATATATAAGATTGCCTGGCGGCAAACTGTTTCATGCATGCACTGTGCAATTTTGACCACCTAGGGATCTTTAACATGCGCCGAAATCTCGAACACACGGGCGTTTTGTATTGTCGTCTCCATCAGAAAAGCCGCCGCCGCGGCGAGAATCGAACTAGTGTCCTTGGTCTGCAATCTAAACAGAAAGGCTTACACGGAAGTAGGAATAATCATTTAATACCTTGAAGCAAAAATACACTTTGTACAAAATGATGAACAACATACTCCACTGCTGTTACCTAATACATTATGTGCAAAATGATACACACTTTCACTGCAGTTATATACATGTAATGATGATTACGTTAGAATGCTTTCGAACTTGCTTTTTGAGGTTTTGAATTGCGTTCTTAGCATGTGTGTGATGTTCTTGAAGTACGGTGTATCTTCTTTCCAGGTCTGCCAACTGCTTTTTCACTCAGCACAATCCCTTTGTGTCTCACTAGCTGTGAGAGTTTATTTGCCGAGTTTGGAATTCCGGCATTCAAAGCTTCAACACCTGGGCTGTTGAATTGGAGGTTTTCCGATGACGTCTCTTGTGATACCATTTGAGTTGACTCGGGGAGCATTTCCGCTGTCTCTGATTATGCGTGAGTTTCTTCAGCGGGGTTGTCCACCTCTTCATTGTTGGATGTGGGCTCAGGCTGCGTTCTGTCTCTGGGTGGCTTTCGCTGCTTTGGAGCAACTGGAAGCAGAACAATATGCAAACCAATTATCAAATTAAGCAGTAAGTTCAGGGAAAGCGCGGTAATCAAGGGAACGGGAAATCAAGACAAAGAACAAAGCGGAAACACTGCATGACAAGCATCTCAGCATTTACACTTGTCATAATTAACCAGGGCGAGCGATTGTGCCTTTTCCAGTGGAAATGGATTAAGTGAATGCCTGAGGTTAAGGTTGTTGCTTGGGCTGATCGACATTACAATTGAATAGGTGGAAGTGACTCCCGATAAGAGCAGGAAAAGCAGCATCGATACATATACATACTTGCATGCAAGCGTTTAAAGTCAAAATAAGTGAAGCATGCCAGACCGACGGCTCAAATGCCATGGAACGTTTCCCAGCGGCCACCACCGATTTCTTTAGTAATGTACGCACTTATACGAAAACACGCAGTGAATCAAATGGTAAATGCCTACCTCTGATTGGGAAAGGCGTTGGCACAGCATTTGGCTTCAGCTTCTTCCGTCCTTCCGCTCGGTTTTGTTCAATACAGGATCCTTTCAAGTGGGCCTGCACGATAAATTGTCAATATAGGTGCCTTTTTTCCCGAGAAATAAGAATAAATGACGTGAAATCAAGCAAATCGAACAAACTGGCATCCACGCATATCGGCTCACATCCGCACATGATTCACAAAATAGAGGTGTAATTGACACATTTCTTTTCACCTCCATGCGCTACTTTTATGGCATGATAAGCGAGAATAAATGTCTTAAATCTCATACTTTTTGCGCACAACAAGATTTATAACAGACCTTAAGTTGAGACAACGCGGAGAAACACGAGCATAACGCGTCGCATGCAGTTTTACGCTTCGGGATATATCATTCCCACTGCCAAAAATGTGCTTTTGGTAAAGTAAGCATGATGCGCTGGGATGACGCTTCGGGACTGAGAAAGGTCGCACACCTTCTTACAACGAGCCCCTTATTTCGTGATACAAAGTGAAATGACTGAAGGTGCAAAGCGCCACACGTTTTTATTCGCCCCCCCCCCCCCCCCCGCTTTAAGAGGCCACGTCCGTTTGCATCAATCAAATATAAAAAGGCCGCAAAAGCATGATGAAACCTCCAACCTAAACATATAAAACCGTACGTCTGATATCTAGAAACAGCGACACAGACAAGCTGACAATAGCCCCAAATGTATTTGGCACTGCTGAGAAGCCAGGTACTTACACTGCATATGCAGGAGTGGTTCGTCGGCTGCCACTTGTCCCGCTTGATCTTCACCGGCCACAGCACCCTCCAGACATTTTTAGCGCTGTTAGAACACTGGGGAATGCAGCACTCAGGCATTCTGCAGAAAACTTTGTGAAGAGCGCCGCTTTTCGCGCGCCTAGCGCGGGTGTCGGCGGCGGCGCGATGCAAGAAAATGGCGGCGGCGCCTCCCGAGAACCGGTCTTGGCGGCGCCGACCCCTTCAAAGAGTGGCCCCACCCTCAGCGGAGCGGGCGCGCATCGAGGCACCCTACCGCGCCTCGACGGGCAGCGCCACATTTTCCCTGGTGTCATCTGCGCGCAAGGGAGTCACGCGCGGCCGAAGGAAGGCGCCGCGGTACTCACACCTTAGTGAGGGGCAGCGTTCAGCGTCGGTTGAGGTCAGGACAAAGCAGTGTTGGCAGCCAGTAATGTCGTTCCGGAGATACGGTGCTCCAAAAATTTGTTTTTGTTTTCGTCAACTTGCACAAGCGGTTTGACGCCTCAGTACACAAAAGTATTTTTTCTACAGGACTTTTTGCAGTGGCTTTCGATGGGAAATTTTTAAAAACGCAAGGAATATAACACGTGGAACCCGACATTGTGACTTTCGAAAAAACTTCGAAGAATATAACTCAACCCGACCTTGGACTAACTCTCGACAATTTTATGCGGGTTTTTTATGGAATGATCAATCAAATAAACCTTTACAAACAGCATCACCTTGGCCGTGTTGGAAAATTATGCTGTCAGTAAGCATTTTTCCCCACTGAAATTGACGGGAGCAATAAATTCCTTGACTCTCAGACTGTTTTGGACCAGTTTGGCGCAATTTTTGCAATTTTCAAGCTTTTGGAGCAGCCTGGCGCAGGAAAACAAATTTGTATCAAATCTGCGCAATATCCGTAGCTGTCTCACCCCTGGTCCCTCCTTGTTGATTTGATGCAGATTACCCAAAAAAACTGGTCTGCAGACCGAATAATCCAGGCCAGCAATCAGCGACTCGCTTGTTCCCGGCGAAACCGCCGCGTTGAGGTAGTTGCTACCATCGCGACCCACAGCTAGTACGCCGCCAGATAACGCCAAGGACGGTGCAATTGATGCCGAGAAAAGTACCTTGTAAATTCATTATGAAATACTTGCGACGTGACATGTACGAGACTGTGTGTGCAAGGAAACACCTTAAACGCGTCGCTCACTTGTGATCTCACCGTGCGTACTGCTCGCATTCTCTGGTAAATGAACGACTACGTGAGCACGGTTATCCAATTGCTTCGCGCGCATGCTTAAAAGTGCTGCGATGATTTGCAGTTTGGCTTAAGCCGTGCCTATTGCCCCCACCAATATATGTTTTTTGTAGTTATGTCCCGATTTGATTAACTATCACTGCCGTAGCCTGCACTTCGCAGGGGTGATATGTTTAGATTTCGCGACACTTGTCCGCAATGTATGAATAGTATGAACGCGAGTTTTCTACACCTTCAAGTGGGTTTGGACATGGCTACATGCAAGGTATGGGCTTTAATTTTGCCTGTTTAATTTCGTCTGAGCCTGCCTTTCTGAAGCACCAATTTCGAAACTCACGACTGCTCACAGAAAGCGAGGCTGTGTACGAGGCGAAACACGTCGTTAATGATTTGGGGTAATGGGGAGTTTTAGAAAAGGAGAACTTCTCCGTCGGCCGTGCGGTCCGGCACGGCGGGTGTGTGTGCTGAACGTTTCTACGAACAGTAAACGCTAACACGATTTCCTGCTTTATACATTTCTTACAAACAAGGGAAATCTATAAACTTAGCTCGGCGACCAATCATAGTCCACGCTGGTGATCGGGAAAACGAGCTGCAGCTTAGGCTTCGGTCGCATATGTCATACACCTCCACGGTGAAGTTGTTTGCTGAGGAAGTACCAGAGTTGATACGGTTATAATATTGTCCCTATGAGTTCAAGCTGTGCTTGACGCACTGATAATTAACTTCAAACGACGGAAATTAACACGAAAATACGTTTAGAACACGCTTCCGAAGCGAAGTGTCAAGCGCTGCAAACCAACTACACAGCACGATAAGAACGGAGATCCTACAAGTGACGTCAAAACAATCACAGCGCCGGCCTCTTCAGTGGTGGGCCTGGTGGCCGATAGGTGACCGGTAAAGAGCGCAAAGGCTCACGGGTACGTCGTCTGCTCCTGACACTTCCAGTTCGAGATCTCTCCTGCCCTCCTGTACGCCGGCGGCTTTCAGGCATGCGTGTGCGTGTTTATTTGTCGCGGGGTGCTTACCTGTCAGATAAACCCCTAGTAGGGTCAATCGTTGCTATTTATGGAATTCCTGATGCACGAGCGTTTTTTTCCCCCGGTGGAAACAGATAAAGAACATGCAAGCACACATGTGCATGAAAGCCGCTGACGGGAGGCCAGGAGAGCTCCCGAACCGAAAGTGGCGGCACTCCACGGGAGAAAACAATTTACCCATGAGCCTTTGCACTTTTTAGCGGTCACCTATATATTAGGGTGATTTTTAACCTATAGCCGCGCAGCGCCCTTCGTCGTTTTCCAAACGGAGACAGGACCACGGGAATGTTGTAACGTAGTTTGAAAATTCATGTGATTAGACCCTTGGGTTTTATTTTAGTTCGTTTCTACTCATAATCAATGCCTTCCGTGAGTTCAGAGAGACTGACAATCCTCTGCCCCGTTTTGGTTACGTGACCCAATGCTGGTGCCGGCACCAGTCCGGGTGAAAACACTCCGGAGTGGCCCAGTGGGTAAGGTGTTGTGCTGCTGAGCCCAAGGTCGTGGGTTCGATTCCCGTTCCCGCCGGCCGTCTTTCTAACGGAAGCAGAAAACTGAAACGCCCGTGCATGTGCCGACACTTCGGCGCACGTTAAAGATCGCCATCTGGTCGAAAGATCGCCATCTGATCGAAGACGTATATGTCTTTATGACAAGGGAAATTACACAGCAATCATTGATGAACTGCTCTTTCTTTTCATCATTAGAATCATTATTCCAAAATAGATCGGTGCAAGATAATTGGAAATTATTAACGGACAAAGTGGATTATCTTGTGAGCAAATATATACCCACATTTAATTTCCAGGCCGACACTCAAAAGAGGGAAAAGGTGTGGGCGGGCGTGTCGGTTCATAGTCACACAGAAAACAAGCGTAGTAAAAAACAGAGGACAAAGCGTGGACAGGACAGGATTAGCGGTTGTCTTGTCCACGCCTCGTCCGTCCTCTGTTTTTTACTGCACTTGCTTTCTGTGCGACACTCAAAAAGCCCTGGTTCACCAAGACTTTAAAACGCCTAGAAAACAAAAGCGAACGCCTTTCGTTCAGACAAATAGAAGGGAAGTCAACGCGCATGGCAAAAATACTATGCAGCCGAACGTGACTACCTAGGAAAAATACGCTAAGCAAAGCACTCTTCTATAACTGTAATGTGCCAAACATTCTAAAAAGTGACCCACGCAAGTTTTTTGAAATAACCGACCCTCACCCTATGCAGTCTACCAGGGCGTCTAGCAAATTGCCTAATTCAGTTTCCCTGACTTTTCCAGGTTTTCCATGACCATTTTAGTTGAAATTCCCTGACCTATACAACAGGCGCCATTTTGTGAAAATGGTCCAAGAAGCATATAAAAAGCGTAGAGAAAACACATTCTATCGTAGGGAAAAACACATTTGTGGCAACTGCCCTCATTCTCAAAATGCACTTGATTAACTTCAGTTTGAGGTTTGCTTGCCTTCAGTTGCGGCTTGAAAGAGTTTATTTCATCTTGCAGGATAAAAGCTTCGAGTTGCGCTTCAGCGAGCACCTTTTGCTTTTTTTCGATTGCCCTAGCTGGCTCAACATGCAACGTGACCCTATGTAATTCTGGCTCCTGATGTCAAGAATTAGTGCTTTTAAGATTAGCTCCCAAAAAGCACTCCATTTTAAAATTCGCTGAAAAAAAAAAGGCGCGTTGTGCGTGCGATATTTGGGCACCATTTACATCGTCCCTCTGCGCAAGTGCATCCAGCAACCTAAGCCAGCTGCGAGCTGTGTGAACAGCACGGCGAGTTTTTGTACGAGATTTGGCGGCGTCGACGATTTCGTGCCTGCGGTGGCTCTTTTCCTTTGTGCTTTGAGCATCATTTTAAGGAGAGGTTAGAAGCGGTCGTTGGAGCTACCCATGGAGGGAAGAAAAGGTTAGGAGAGGCCCTGACGTCACATTTGTGAAGCCGAGTCCCGCCATGACTTGAGCCCAGCCCAGCAATGAGCCCAGCACTCTTTCCATCATCCTTTGCTGTTTCCGATTTGATAACAGCTTTGCGGTACGGGCGGCTCGCGAAAGCGAACGCAGACGACGGGAGTATTGTTTGGGTCCCGTACAGGACGGCGGTGTGCGCTACGTCTCAGCTGCGAAGAATTTCGCTTCGCTTCACAATGCAGAAACGCACAGCAAGCAAAGCACCGACTGTGGCTCTCGCCAACGCTGAGCAGGGAGGCTTTTGCCTGCAGCAGCCGGCGGCGGCTGTTCGCTCCGTCGATCTCGAGTAGGGTGCCTTGATGCTCACGCGCATCGAGGCACTCTAATCTCGAGGTGACGCCAGCGCCGCTGCGGCCGTGATACGAGTTCGGGCCGCCTCCAACGGCGAAGTTTTCAAACTGACCTAATCTAAAAACGTTTGCCGTAGCGACCAACGTTTATAGATATATTTCAGTTTAGAAACTCGCCGCCGCGGCCATTGAACGCCGCCGGCCCGCTGCAGTTCCTGCCACCGCGGCGCTGCAGTCGAGAATTGCGCTATAGATGCGAGCGTCGTCTGCTAGCTCCAATGTTGCGCTTGCGCAGCGGGCTAAGCAAGCCGTCGGATTTTACTACGCCCGTTGCAGCTTTTAAATCTTCAGAGCTCCACTCTGGCGTGTGATGTTCTTAATGCGTGTCGCAACGCACCGCTGTATTATTTTCTACGCATCCGGAAAATTTGAGGCCATAAGCTGATGCTTAAACTGCGCCCTGCATACCCGCCCCTCGTTTGGGTTGACTGAAAGCGCGCGCGTGGCCTTGATAGGAAGTTAAATGCTTTCGTTGCCAATCAGATGTCCTAACCCGAATCCATTCGTGTTGATTGATTGTAGGGTTTAACGCGCCGACGCAACGCAAGCGACGAGGCGCGCCGTAGTGGAGGGCTCCGGATTAATTTTGACCACCTGGGGATCTTTAACGTGCACCGAAATCTCGCACACATGGGCGTTTTTGCATTTCGCCTCCATCACAAAAGCGGCCGGGAATCGAACCCACGTTCACGTGCTCAGCAGCGCAACGCCTGCGGCGGGATTCGTGTTTTCTCGTCCTCACTAGTATTTTCATGCTTTGCATATATTTTTCGCTGGTATTTTTACTGCAAGTTTCCCACATTAGACAAAAATATTATAACGCATGCATGCAACTAAGGTGAAGAACACGAGGCAATCAAGTGATAAAATTCAAAATGCAATCTTCTTTATTTACACACTTCAGGAAACAACTGTGCAATTTCAAACAAGTTTTGCCTTCTTTCTCTCTCTTCGTGCTTGACTGCGGAGTCGTTCTCTTGGCACTTTTTGCGAGCAAAGAAATGCATTCGAGTAACTAAATAAAAATGGATCACTTTACCAGTGAATTCGCTGCAGTGTTGTGAACAGCCAACTGTGTTGGTGCCATTTTCAATAAGGCTATCAAGAACCTTCCAAAAAAGATCACCAAATGTAGCTTGTTCACTTGCTTGACTCACTGTCTTCTCAATGGTACTTATGCATGCAAATAATTTTCTGGATGGATATACAAGGCAACCAGAAACGTGAGCACGCTCAATGATTAGCAGTGCTTCTGCAGGAAGGGCATCCTGGGAACCAACCAGATCTTTCTTGCAATCTGCACAATCTGCAGTTCTGTTAACTTTAAATGCGACATAGCCAGCTAAATAATACTGTGCAGTCTCTTCTGGCGACAACACGTTGTACGTGTGATCGTCGGGGAGATTGCATAAGTCATTGAATGGTATGCATTTCAGTCGCTTCCACACCTCTTCCTTGACTGCGTTTTTTTGTTATGTTTTAGGCCACAGACAGTGGTTGCCAGATTTGGCTATCAATACCTCACTTGGGTGACCTTTCCCACTATTTCATAATGAAATCACTATTATGCCTCATTACACAATACACGATTTCATAATTAAATGTCCTGACAAGGCATTATGCAATTCACATTGAGATACTCAGCAAAGAATGTCTATGCATAAAAAACACAGGTTGACGTTACACTCAGTCACATTTTTCGGCTGTGGCCTCGTAGGTGTTGTGAAATCCCCCCCCCTACCCCGAGACGCGTCCGCCGCGAGAGCAGTCTGTCTTGATTTTACCTAACCGGCCGAACCGCTTCCGCTCACTGGCTAGCCAGCGTCCTATCACTATCAATAATAACAGTGACTCTGGCTAGTCAGTGAGCGGAAGCGGTTTGGCCTGTTAGGTAAAATCACGACAGACTGCTCTCGCGGCGGCCATTATTATCCGGTAGGGGGGGGGGGGATTTCACAACACCTACGAGGCCACAGCCTATTTTTCAATGCCCTTGGCAGCCTATCACAGGTGGGAAAACGTGGGATTCTAGATTAGGCTATTGGTTGGATTACTCCGGATCCCAATGAAATGGCCATCACAAACGTGCCAGTGCGGCTTCTGCTACCAGGCTCTTGTGCTGTCACTCCTCAACACTTACAGAAAAAAATTTGCAAACTGCCATAAGGTTTCCGTGACCACACAGCAACAGAACTCGTCCAGAAACCACCGTGATTGAAAGCAGTAGAAAGGGAGAAATACGCCCATACCCCTATCCCCACACAAGGCAAGTGTTGCCAGGCAGAACTGCCCGTCGCACCAAGGATGCGGCTGCTGGCTCACCCGGCCTCAAAAGCGCCCCACAAGTTTCCACTGCTGTTAGGAAGTGCCGCCAACATGTCCCCCAAGACTTCGTTTGACTGCACACATCCCCTAGCGACACCACTTACACCACTTCGAAGTCATTTGAACCAAACGTCAGTTGATCCAAATGCCACCTTTGAGCTGCTACACTTTTTTCAAAAGCATTTGGCTGAAATGCCATGTGTATCAAAGGAGCACCACCAACCAACGATTTCTGAGGTTCTCAAAGGTACTCTCGGACGTAGTTTCTGTCTGCCGTATTCACAAAAATAGTTATGTACAAGTAAAACTTGGTTTCTAAAGAGCTTTCTTACGAATTTTTCATTTGCTTTTGTTTCCTATCACTCAATCTAAGACTACAATGTAATTTGGTACTTGCAGAACCGCGGTGTGCAGAAAGGAAAAAAAAAAGTCTGCCTATTTTGTGCGTGTTTGCAGATCATTACCCATTTTATGTCTAATAAAGGTGTTCCTTTGCCTAGTTTAACATTAAACACTTTTGTGAAGTTACGAGAACAACACTGGGCAGCAGTGGCCACACCAAAACACGGTGAGTGAACACGACCGCTTTCCTTCGGGAATGGTCGTGTAGATCGGCCTGAACGGCATTTGAAATTTCGGAAACCATTCAACTCAAATGTCCTTCCGTGCAGCCTGTGTAGCAAGGGTGATTAATTAAAGCTTCGAAGCAAACACGACAAATGCTGCACATTTGAATGCCTGTTCTTGTAATGAGAGAGTGCCGAGGGGTGGAGCCAGCTGCTTGGTCACTATTAATAACAACAAGGTGGAGAGATCCATGATAAAAATTCCCGGGCAAACAATGTATTTGGGCAGCACATTGCACACAGCCAATGGGAGAGGCCTGCAGTGGACTCTGATAGGCAGATGATAGAGGAACGTGCGTAGCTAGGCACACAGCAGGGGGCACAGGAGGGAAAGTGCAGCAAGGTGTGCACGAGGCCACTCAAGAAATGTATAAAACAAACAAAAGCAACTGTACTTGCACAGAGGTAAAACAGAAAAACTAGCAACACACATCAGTCTGCCCCCCCCCAAGAAAACAGCCTGTAGGCAATGAAAGAAAGGCTGGTCCGAACACTGTGGCAGGCACAACATTGGCTGCGGGTGAAGTTCCGATGCCAGAGGAACCTGTGCACTGTCTTCCTTCCTCCTCCAGCAATGCCCGACAGCCAGGGGTAGCAGCAGCAGCCGTGGCACCACAAGACCGGTTCCCTCTTGACAAGACGTCCGCTGCCAGCCTCCTTACTGGACAATTCATGGAACGGATACTAAATTTTAGGAGCGTGCAAATCTTCGAAACTTTTGAACATCAAAAAAAAAAAACAACAGAATATTCAGTTAAGCTTCAACTTTTAAAGGGACACTTGAGTGACTTTGCCAAACTTCTGTTTTTGTTTACGTTGCACGGACTGGCTCGAATAAACACACCTTTCATCGTTTAACCAGTCGATAAAGTAGTATTTAGTTTCTAAAGCCTGAAAAAAGAAGAAATACCATATTCACAATGCATTTTCAATATTCCCAATGCAGCAATACTTATCACTGCAAGGAGGAGATGATAGATGAAAATGTACTGATAAAAAACAAAACTCAGAATCATTCTCTCTCATAACGGCACACCTGGGCCCTAGGCGTGTAGCATTTCCTTGGCGTGGCCGCTGGTGCACACCCCCGCGCAGCGACGGCCATCATTCACTGACCTGTGTGGAGGGCCTCGGGGGCGGGCTGCCGTGGAAGGAGGCCGCTCAGCCGGGGGACGGTGGCCGCAGCAGCTCGAGGTATCGTGGCCGCAGGGACTCCCAGCTGCAGCAGGGCAGGTCCAGCTGCGCACCAGGGGGGGGGGGGGTAAGCCACATCACTGGCAGGGCAACCTGCCTTCGCTTAAACTGGGTGAGGGGAAGCTCCTCCCCATTGCCCCCACCACCCACACCCATCTACGCATGTGGGTGCGCGTTAACGAAGAAAAAGTGCGACCATCATCACAGCCTTCTGAGTCCAAACAAACTAAACCACTCAATTCCCGTTAACCTTCGCACTCAGCTACAAAAAAGATTTGATCTCACATTTGATTCACCCAAGCTTACTGTGACCTGAAATGAGAATCCCACAATGCAACATTTATTTCTACAATCCCACTTTTTTTGCTGCCATTCGACACCGTTCAGTGCAAGATTGATGCAAATTAGCATTTTCCATTGAGACACCTCCAGCACAGCTGCAGAATTGTGAAAAAAGCCGACTTTAAAAGGACACTGCAGTGACTCGTTTGTAAACATTGTGGGATTACTTGTGCAAATTCAAGTCTGAAGTCCCCAGGCCATGCTTCAACCACTCTGGGTGCGTTTACATGAATTTATTTAGTAGAAAAAATAAAAATAAAAGTGCTGTACTTTTTTCCGCATCCTCCTTGCTGATTTTCTGTGGCGTTTCCTATGGCATTTACTATTCCAGATTGGTTAGACTGCGCCGACTGCGCAGCTAAGCCAACCCACCGATCAGAGCCAGCTGTCCGTGGGTCATCACAGTTAGATGGCTCAGCAGAAACTTAGCCCCAACAACACTCGTGCCCAGAAGAATGTGGCTTTATTTTGTCGTAGACTGTATTGGGATCAGTAAAGTCGACAACGTCAAAACAACTCCAGTCATAACTCGACCCAACGAAACCCGACCTTACGAATTTCCCGATTTACCCAACAAATTCGGATTCCCCTGGAGGTGCCTCTATGGCTTAGTGTTTTGACAAACTCAAGCAAACGAAATAGATTCGGCGCCATTCCCAATTTAACGAACTATTTCGAGAAACAGACACATTTACAAAAGGAGCAATTTCAAACTGTGTTTCATCAGAACGCAACGAAAATTATTGTGCCACGTCAGCGGGGAAAAAAAAAAACGAGGCTTGCATTTTTACGGAGCTCTACAAGATAAGCTCAGCAGTCAGTGAGTGATGCTAGATGGCACCAGCGGCGTCGGACAGTTCCTGCGCACAGCTGCGTTGGCTTAACAAGGTGGCAACAAAAAATCTGAGCTTTCACGACTATCTGAGCACCGGCACCGACACAGACGCCGACACCGCGGAGGTTTTGAACGCTGCAGAAATTGTACAGTTAGTTTCCAGCACAGGAGGATGCTGATGGCCCAGAAACTGCTAAGCTCCTGTGCCCACTTCAGGCCAGCCGATGGATGCCACTGACTTGGTCAGGCGCGTTGCATGTGCTTGCACGCTGCAAGAAGCACACTGTACGCCCAATGCTGACAAAGCACACGCACGTGCTTCATTAGCATTGGGCATGGACTTTTAAAGCCTGCCAGGAATTTATTTCCGGGCAGGCTTTTCTGCCAGGAAGTAAATTCGTTTCCCCCCGAACCCCGAGAGTGTTATCGTTATTATTTTCACCGTGGACTTTTCGTGCATTGCTAAATTACCGGCAGGCCAGCACCGCCGCAATTATGATGCCATGGTAGCTGCCTTCGTTTAGAGATCAAATTTATGAAATCAACTGCTTGTAAAATAACTGCTCCAATTTTACCAAGTTCTCGACTTAATGAAATAATCTGCAGTTCCCAGCGACTTCAGCGTGTGGGGTTTTGACAGTATCAGCTGTACTTTTGACAGTATCAGCTGTACAGTATCACTGACTTCACTTCACAGGAGTTGTAAGCTGCGTATGCCTGTGTGACTGGTACACTTTTAGAAAAATCTAAACCCCATTAATCACTTTTTCACTCGGTGAACTTACAGACCAGTCTGGAGCACAACCACACATTTCGATCACTTTTGCTGCTGAAGGAATACCATCGCTGGTGGTCATATATTTCTGGGGGCTAGGGGGACGCTTACAACAGCACAAGCATTATTCAAGAAATGCTCAATTCAGCAGCTCAGAGTGCTGCCATCCAACAACGCAAAAGGTCGGCCTCCGAGTCTAGTATACATACAGTGTAACCTCGTTACAACAGATCTGCTTACAACAGATATTCGAATACAACATACTGATTTATGATGTTTAGTCCGTATTCCTACCTGTGCCACTGATTATACTTTTTTTACTGTGGATTCTGTTACACCATAAGTTTGGATATAACAGACTAGTTTGAGACTAGCAAGGCCAGACTAGCAAGCCCATTTTTGTCCCTCACAGTGGACTTTTCATGCATTCCATGCGTTTGCAGTGTCTATGCTTCTAATTTACACTGGTGATCAAACAAAAGCTATTCGAAACAACTAAAAATAATTGTAAATTAGTAGAAGTGAGACTTTTGCCTGCCAAAAACTAGTGCCGTTAAGTGCGTGCAGTCATACACTTGCAGTATGCATAAGTCCTGGCAGTCAGGTGATAGGATTTAAAATTTAACAACGTCAGTGCAACAGACCAGATGTTTATAACGAAAGTTACCATAGTTAAAACAAAAAAATCTCCAAGCATAGCAAGAAGACTGTTGAGTGAGAGCAGCAATATAAGTGAATGAAAAGATGTAGAGAGTGCCATGCAACAAGAGCATCAAGATTTGTGTTGTGCTTCATAGCGTCACGGGGATGGAACTGCTGCAAAACATCTTACAATATTTACGGTATTGGCCTTAAATACCAACCCATTTTAGTTGCAACTAAATCTTGAAAAATGACGGGCATACTTTCATTTTTTTTGTTTTGTTTTTAACGGTTGCAAAGTTCGAACACTTGTTATAACAGACTTTCATTCATGATTCCGTCAAAGTCTCTAGCCAAGTCCTTCAATGCTTTTCTGGTCATGAAGCGCCTGCCAAAGTTTTGCCTGCGGCTGCCACAAGAGGCACCAACGCAGGTCAAAGGGCGTTGGCTGGCCGCCGCTGCTCCGTGCATGCAGCCGTGCGGTAGAACCTGCGCCCACCTTTGGCGGCACCTTCTCGATGGAAACGCGTTGTTCAGCATTGCTGCTACAAGGGCAAGCCAGCAGGAAAGTCTTATAGTAATCGCAGCCCTTACGGGGAATGCATATTAGGCAGAATGCTCGTTCAAACCTGTCGACTGATGTCTGGGTTTGATTCTGAGAAATTTCTCAGAAGCCCACACGCGTGGGAGACTTTCGGGGGAGGAGATGGTGTACATTCTTTCCTGTGTTCCTCAAAGCCTTGCCCAGCTGCAGCGCCCAACACTGAAAACCGATTTCATAGCACGGCCATTGAAGCTCTGGAAACGGCTCTGTTTGCTTCTAGGGAAAATTCACGCGCATCGAAAGCCTAAATGGTTTGGCTGTGGCACCCAGGTTGGAGCCATTTTCTTTTCAATGAGGTGGATATAGTGAGCGACATGCGGTACTAACTTCTGGCACCTACTAATACCTGAAGCCCATGCAAAAAGGAAGGGAGACATATCGACGCGGTGCAAAAGAAAAGTTTGCGTGGGTGGACAATTGTTTCTACCCAGCTCCTTTTGGCCCCAGCTTCTTCAATGCTTTCCCTTGACGGATCATTCAGGTGCAGTGCAGCTGACATAGTGCGCTTTTTCCAAATGCTAAAAGCCTATATTTGACACTATAAAACAAGGATTACTCTCAGAGTGCCTCTGGTTTCTGATGGAAACAAGTTGGCTGTAGAATTCAGGTTTAGAATGGGAGTTGGAGTATTTTTGTAATAATTTTCGGCTTTGTCCATTGCTGGTTATGCATGCACTCACAGAAACTCATGCACAGCGAACATTTATATACCTACTCCCATTTTTACATATTTATTTCAGATATGATATTAACAAAGTTAACGAAATTACAGGCGTATGGTTACACAAAGCAAATTGGCGGCTGTTTTAAAGGAGCCATGAAGAGAAAATACAACAGTTAACCCTCGTTATAACGAGACGGGCTATAACGAAATAATGGATATAACGAGCAAATCGCAATTCCCCTTGAAAGTCGCCATAGAAACCAATGTATTTAAAAACCCGTTTTAACGAGGTAAAATTTCCCTGTTACGGGATATAACGAACAAATTTCGTGGAGAAATCAAATTTTGAGCTAATTTTACAACAGCGCGCAACGCGGATTTGAGACAGTGCGTGACGCGGCAACTGTATTAGCAGTTCAAAACTCCCGCCACGCACGCAAAGCTGGCTGGCGCGCCATGCCGACGCTGCGCCCGCGAAGCCCCCACCCTCCTCTCGCTGCGCACGGCATGCAGACAATGGGGCCCTTCGATTTACAGTGTCGGACTCTCACGCGGGCTCCCGAGAAGCAGTCCGACGTTCGATTTTCCCACGTATCCTTATGGCTTCGGGGAATCCGCGGTGAGCCCGAGGAGAACCCCAATGCACATGGCGCGCGCGGTTGCGTCGCCTTCCTCCCCCCCCCCCTCTTCCCTCTCCTCCCCTGTTCGTACGCCGACGTCGCTGCGTAGTATGGCGTAGTTGTGTAGTGTCGTGGGTTTGGCAGTCTTCAGCCTTGTCTTTTATCGTACTGCCTGCGTGATTCCAACAACGCGAGTGCAACAGGCGGGAAGCGGAAGACTATCACGCTTGAACAGAAGACGGCTATGATAAAAGCCGTCGCATCGGGCGCGAAGGAAGGTAAGGTGCACTCCGTGGTAAGGTGGCAAGAGACTGACGTGTGGGCGAGTACGCTGTCCACCATCCTGAGCAACCGAGAGTCCATCGTCAGCGCTGTTGCATATGGCTTGAAAAGAAGCGCTAAGGACGGCGTCGGAGGCACTAGATGTGGTGGAAGTGCTGCGTCGCTACTTCGGCGCGCACGAGGGCGGCGAAGGTGAACGTAGCGGCCGCAGCTGAGGGAGTCATCGCTCGCATCAGGAAGGTGCATCAATGTCCAATTACGGACTTCTTCGTAGCCAAGTCTGTTTGAAATACGAGTTTTGAACTGCAATAAAGTAGCTTCGTGACTTTTCCTTTTTACCTCCGGAATGTGTTTATTTTACTGACTATCGCTGTGCAGCAAGATGCTATTTCGCCCGCTTTTTGTTGTAGGCCTCTACAATGCATATTTGCAGTAAATGTTGGCTACGTCTATAACGAAATATTGGCTATAACGAGCAAATCGCGGCGCCCCTTCAATTTCGTTATAACGAGGTTTAACTGAACTTTGTTTAATTTCAAAGAACTAGAAATCAGTATCTTACTCAGCTCCATTACAGCCACAAAATAGGTTTTTAACGAAAAAAAAAAGCAAGAAGTATTTAAAAACTTTCAAATTTTGCGCCACAGTGACGTGTTATGAGCAAGAATGACGTCATACGGGCCAACAATAAAACATAATTTTCAGTGCGTTAACTGCACGTTAGCATTCAAGTGATGCGGTCAAATGGAACTACAGGCCCCATTACAGACGTCCAGTCATGTGTCGTCGCGACAGGTCAGTTAGGTGGCTGCCAATCGTACAAACAAGGTTCCGTGACGTCATAGAAAAGTTGCGGGAAATTGGCTAGGGGGTCACGACTGCTTCACACGTTTTCTTTAATATCTCCGTTATTTGTTCGAAGATTGCGATGATATTGGTATCATTGTTATCGGGACTAAGCAGTCTTCCTAATAAACCCAACTTGTATTTTGTCTTGATGGCTCCTTTAAGACCTCCGTTTACAGTCCAGCAATGTGATTGGTTACAAAGCAACCAACACCTCTCCTCCCCCACCCCTCAGCAAAGAAAACAGAACGAGAAGACAGTGCTGAAAAAAAAAAAAAAAAGAACAGAAAGAAATCTTCACAGCAGCTCTCACTGGCTTGGCTTCACCTTCACTTGCTAAGCATTATGAGCAAACTGCTGCCCTGGAGGCCTTCTTTTCTTTTTTGCCAGCAAGGAAATGCAGGAGGCACTAAAAAAAAAAAACTTGACCTCATCTGCTGTTGTACCCACAAACTGCAATGTGCATCCGACATTTGCAGCAGTAGTGCTTCAGTTACCAAGGACTGTGTTCTCTACAATGTCTGCGCACAAATTGATGCGCATTCACGACGCATTCGCCAAGCCGGTGTGAAGATGTTTTTAATACGTGGCATTCTTCGCCAAGTACTCCCCCTGCCAAGGCAGTGCAATGCCCTGCATTTCCACAAAAATGCAGATTTGGTGGGAGTAACACCCATGATCGTTATAATAGCGTAAACGAAGATAATTGGCAGAAATTCAGAAGAGAGAGAGAGAGAAACACCATCTTTCCGTAGGGGAACCCTGAGTAGCATGCGAAGCAGCCATGGGGTCGACTGAAGTTCCCATTAGTTTTCGGTTCGTCGTTTCCGTTGACGTTCAGCTTCGCGTGCCTTCGTTGTATCAGTAGCTTCTTGACGTAGTTTTAATGAGTGAAGGACATAAGGCGCGTTCGTAGCACATGCTCCCGTCTCGGTTTGTAGCGCAGTGGGAAGAGCGCCACGTACCTCCCGTTGCGGCCAGAGAGTCGTGGGATCGAAAGCGGGCGCCGCCTAACTATTTCTTTTTATAGTGGACTGCGCTGACGTCAGCCCAAACGCTGACGGGGCTGAAGAGACGCGCATGCGCAGTAGAGTGCGGACGGCGGACAACGACAACGAGGGAGGGAGGGAGGGACACAGCCCCGAGCATGAGATGCTTCGCATATAAAACATCTTTATTTGCCCTTGCATGAAGGCGTAGCTGGGGGGGGGGGGGGGGGGGGGGGGGGGGGGGGGGGAAGAACTGCTTCCATGTGTTGGAGGAGGGCCTCCCAGTGCTCCCCTTCTGTCAGTCGGGAATGAGGAGGGTTGGCACCAGTCAGTGCTTTTTGTGCGCTTGCAGAGAGCGAGTTTGAGCTGTTTTTGGGGGTCCTCTAGGGGGTTGGCCAGTCCGCCCAAGTGCCAGGAGAAAGGAATCAGGTCCTGAGCAGAGTCTTTATGTGGTCAGTCCTCGGGGGCAAGCTCCAAAGGTGCGAGAGAAACACCTGCCTCCCAGAGCACCTCTGTTGGCGCAGAGGGCGTTCAGCACTTGGTACACCTTGGCTCGTCCTTTGTCATTGCATGCAACAACACTTGGTGCTTGAATCCGGGCTAGAAGGTTTATGTTGCCTATTTCTGTAGCACAATATGGGAACGGTGGGTCATAGCAATTGCTAAAGTACTATCACTAATGCGTGATCCCAGACAACTTTGAAAGTCGTGCATGTGTTGCACGGAACCAAAACCAAAGCTGCTTTGACCAACTCTCCTAAAAGATTCAGCACATATGCTTGTTGAATAATAATAAAGATTTTTTTCTAAGGAAAAGAAAACAACCGACAGAAACGGAAGTGCGTACGCATGAACATCATCCAATCACGTCGCATGATGAGCTTGTGTCATTTCGCGTCACTGCTGTAGTTGTTGCAGCCACTACAGACGGCACATGGTATTTCTTCTTCTTTCACACTTTAAAAATGAAAATTTAATAAAAGATGATGAAAAGTGTGTTTGTTTGAGCCCGTCTATGCAATGCAAATACTAACAGAAGTTAAACAAATTCACTTCAGTGTTCTTTAAAGCACCTGCTAACAGTAGAATGAACATACCACTTGCCATGTTTCAGAGCCACCTTCTGCATGTCGGTAAAATTAAACACGGGGGAAAAACAGGAGCAGAGGGCTTTGCAGATCCCCTAAAATGCCTTCCCGAGGGCTCTGTGCAACTCTATACGAGAAACATGGCACAACTAACCGATGGTTTGCAGTAAGTTGGAGCAAGTGGTACATCCAAGTAGCAAGTCAGGATGGATGTCACTGCAAAGGTCTACAGCGCCAAGCAGCGCCTGGGAAAGGACGAAAGCAGAGGAGAGGCCCACCTGTGCGGCTGTCCTGCGGGCCGCTTCGGGGTGCAGGCAGAAGCTCCGCAGCCGCTTGACCAGCTGGCGCTGGGTGCGGTACAGGCAGCAGGCTGCGTTTGACCCAGAGGGAAATCGGTGAGAGGAGCTTCCACCAGGACACAGCATTTTATGGGCACCTTGCCAATCAGCAAGGGCTACAATATGCAGTTGAACCTCCACAACATCAAGAGAACATCAAGCCTATGTGGTACCTGCAACAGGAATCCGAATTTGATGGTTAAACCGAGAACCTCGTACAAAAGTGACGTCCAGCTGTACAGCAGCACCATACTTAGCTGTCCAAGCAAGGCCAGAAGAGCTGCTGCTGATAGACAGGCCCCATCTTCAGCAACATCTACAATCTCTCAAATACTGGTGTCGGTTTTTGGCATCCAATGCTAGCAGTTGATATCACCAGGGTAGATATGGACACGTGTGAATTGAATCTTTATTATAGCTAGACATCACCTTTTCACTTGCCCAAATCCGTTAGTTTTTCTTTTTAAAGCTACAGGAACGTTTTTGGAATAAGTTATTTTTTATGGCAAATAAGTACCGCAGCAAAGGGTACAAAGGCCCTTTCAGGTGTGATGAGGGTTCTCTGGACCTGCGGTCATAGACCTTCGTAGCTACAACACCAGTGCACCAGGAATGCAGCGGCACAAATCCACCCAGGCATAGACGACACGGAGAGGCGAACTAGCAGGGGGGAGGAGCACTACGCATTACCATGTACCGGGCCAGGCATTCACACACCCACGCGGCCCAGGCTTCATGTGCTCGCGTCCCTACCGCGAGAGCAAGCTGCTAGTTCCAGCGCCATGTTCTAGCCGCAGCCAGCAGTTGGACTCTTTTCCGCAATGAACGCCATCGACACTTGACACTGACATACCTAAGCAAAATGAACTACAAGTATCACAGTTGCGCTAACACGCATATGCAAGCTTCCTTTTATACCCAGGGCCCCTGTACAACAATGCGTTTTTAGTACAACGTGGTGGCTTTTATTATGAGCCATGCCGCTGCTTGCGGTGCGCTGGACAGTGCCTGTGAAAGGTCCCGCTGGCTAAAGTCAGTTTGTTGCGAGTGACCAACTACGAGCGCCCCCTGCAACAGACCGCCCAATGGGCCTGGTGAGAATGCAATGGACACTGGCTGGCTGGCATGAGGAACACTAGTGGAGGAAACAACTCCTGGAATAACCACGGTGAACTCAGACAATTAATGAAGTGAGCAAGAGGATCACCACGTAAACAGTGCATCTTTTTAGAAGGCACTGAAGGCAACCAACAAGTCGGCTTCAAACCACTTCAGCGTCGATTCGGTGCCGAAAGATGCCTCAATTGTGAAGAAATCGCTGATCAAACAATGCATTGCCCTCCCTCATTTCCCACACAGCAATGCCACGACACAAACAGCAGCTGCCGCTGTTTGCGTCACGATAAACTGGAAGCAAGCGAGGCAGCGGGGATGTATAGTGGTATAGAAGCAACCAAACACTGTATTTCCCAGTCTATAAGGCGCACTTTTGTATAAGTTGCACCCCCTCAAAGCGACAGTTTATATAAGTCGCACAGGTGTATAAGATGCACTGGTGTACAAAACGCTCTTGTTAATCAGGTAAGCTCATAGAGGATCAGTTCGTTAGAAAGCGCATGGCCTCCTCTGAACGCATACCCTCGGTAAGCAGTGCTAGACACGCGCATCTACCGTCCAAAGTCAAAATGGTTTATTGATACACACAGATGGCATGTACTTACACATGGCGTTTAGGCAAAACCATCAAAGCCTTCTTCCTCCAACTCGCTAACACATAATTCATTCATTTAGACCATAGAGCTATGTCTCTTAATGTGCGCTGAATCACGCAGCACACAGGCACCTTTTCAAGCGCGGACCACGCACAGCGGCTACGTACCGGATTTATTCCATACACAAGTTGCACCAGTGCATAAGACGCACCAATGAAAATTTCAGAAAAAAACCGCGACAGACACCGAAAAATACCTGGTCGACGAGTATTGCACCAGGTATTGCATGGAAACCAAATGGACCTCTTTGCGTCTGACGTCACCACGTGATCTATTGGCAGTGCTCTCATGATACTGTTTCTAGCTTTCTGTTTGTTCTATGACGTTCAACAATGACACCACAAAAACTTTCAATTAAAGGGACGCCAGGGCAAATAGCAAGTCGGGCTCCAATGAAAGTTCCTGAAGCCCTCTAAGCGTTTATTCGGCAGCAAAAGATGCTTTAATTGCCGAGAAGTTAGCCATTGGAAAAATGGTTTCATTCCTCGCGCCATTTCATGAAGTTTTCAAGGGTTGCTGAAAGCGAGTCAGGCAGCGATGTGGTCTAGCAGGAAAACTAAAACCTACTTGGCAAACCATCGCGGCCGCAGGAGCCACTGGTTGACGAAACAACTTGCCCGCCCCACACTTCTGTTACCTGCCACTCTCTGTGCGTCACTCTTGGTGCCCCACAGGACATGAGATGGTGGTTAAACAATCTGAATGTGCCGCGCGAACTTTTACTTTACCTGGAAAATGTCTAGCGGAACTGCAGCAAGGACGACGACACGGGTGCTCCTTCGTGTGAAGGAGAGTTTGACATTCACCTAAATGCAGCCATACGGCTACAAAGGAAAGCTATACAGCTTTCTCAGAAACTTCGCAGTTGAAGAAAAATTCGTCCTGGTCCAGGATTCGAACCCGGGACCACTGCTTAACCGGAGCAGTCGCTCTACCAACTGCTAACCAGGAGGCTAGCCGTTAGTATCGCGAAAGCGAATTGATCAACAACTCGAAGTGAAGGACAGGTGTTTTGCTCCTTCGATTTGCATTCTCGTTATGGATAGTTGGGTTTTAGTCACTTCAATGCATTCGGCTTAACAACGTGGCACCATCTGTTAGTGTAACTTGTGACAGCGTGCAATGCTAAACTTTTTCCGTCGCAATATGGGGACGCTTATTGCGCCATCAGTTGAATGTTTTGCAAAGTGCCTAGAGCACCCAAACTGTGGGACAATCTGCTGCACCTGCACGCGTAGCGCAGCGGAGAGAATACAGCGCCCTTGCCACGCGCCACGCACGTCAGCACACCCCTAGTCCTGAAGCCGCAGCTAACCTGCTAGTTGGGCCGCTTCCGCCTTGTCTAGGGACCAGCCTGCGACCTTCTCGGGCGACTCATCCTCGATGGCCAACAAAAATGGCAGCGCTGTCTCGTTCCACCTGACCCGGTCACCTTTCCTCACCATCAGACTGGCCCCAATGGAAGAGGCACTTCCACCGCTACCGGGCTGCTTCAGGGCTAAGCGATTGACCCGAAGAATGCCAGGTGGACGCACTGGTCTACCTCATGGGACCCCAGGCAGAGGACATCTTTAATACATTCAAGCTGACCAATTACGAGCAGAAAAGCATCAACGCTGTGATTAATAAGGGCTTCAAGGACTACTTCATACCTCGGCAAAAGCACCTACGAACAGGCGAAATTTAACACCCAGGTCCAGCTAGATGGTGAGTCCGTGGAAGATTTTGCTACAGCCCTGCATGCACTAGCAGAGACCTGAAACTACGGGGAGCTCCGCAAAGAGTTCATCCGTGACAGACTAGTCGTGGGCCTCAAGGACCACGGTCAAGGGCCACTCATTGCCTCATTCTGACGAGCCCTCAAGGGCTCGTCAGAATGAGGCAATGAGTACAATCAGCCGGCAGAACTCCTTTCGGGCACGCCAAGGGACACAGTCAACCTCGACGCTTTTAAAGCACAACGGAATATACCCGCTAAAGAACCCGCTGCAACGCCACCTCCAAGCGCGCACCACACGAGAGCCTCGGCAAAAAACATCCCATCGTGTTGCTGGTGTGGCAAAGAACGTCACGCGAGGGCTACATGCCCTGCTAAAGACTGAATTTGCCAGAAATGCGGAAAAAGGGCCATTTCTCAACCGTTTGCCGCTCATCAAATGCTCTACGAAACATTGAGCAGGAGCCAGGTTTCCCGGGCCGCACGGCGTCATCCAGGTGGGAGGCCTCTCTGCTCGCCAAGTCACCGTCTTCAAAATCGACACGGGAGCAGCCGAGACTTATTCTGGAGCGACAATTCCAACAGCTCTTCCAGCATGTCAGCTCTCAATCCCACCGACTGGAGGCTTCAGGGTCCGGATGGAAAGACTCTGCGCATCTCAACACTAGCAAAGCTTCATTTTAAGCTCAACGGCCAAGAAAGCGTGGAAAACGTCTACATCCTACCTGGTCTACGCACAGCCCCACTTGGAAAACCACCCAGAACCAACCTTGGGTTGTTCCTATCAGTGAACAATGTTTTCCATTTAAACATCGAAAGGGACCTTCCTGATGTCTTCCAAGGGCTTGGAAAGCTGCAACAGGAGCATGACATCGTGCTCCAACCCGACGCAACTCTGCTTGCTCTGATGTCCCCATGACGGGTACCACCAGGGCAGAGCTTCAGCGAATGCAGGACGTTGCCGTTATTACTCCTTGTCACACAACTCACAGCACGGTGCGCCCCAATGGTCGTCGTTCGCAAGCCATCGGGGGTACTCCGCATTTGTGTAAACTACACAGAACTAAACAAGTCAGTACTACGCGAGTGGCATGCTTCGAGGTGCCGCAGGGTTCTCAAAAATTGACGCACCCTCAGGTTTTTGTCAGATCCCGTTGACTGAGAGAAGCAAATTGCTCACCACCGTTATAACACCTTTTCGTCACTTCTGCTTCAACCATCTACCATTCGGCATCTGCTCTGCACCTGAACACATCGAACGGTGCATGAGTGACATTCTGCAAGGCCTCGACGGGTTTCCGGTCACATGGACGGCATCCTCAACCAAGGCAAGAACACGACGAGCGACTCCGACGTTCTCCCGAGCGGATTCGACAAGCCAGTGTAACGCTCAACAAAAAAAATGTCAGTTTGGCATCATGAAGATCTCGTACTTCGGGCACGTCATCGAAAACAACCATGTTTGACCTGATGAGCGCAAACTCAAAGCCATCACAGAAATGCCTAGACCGAATTCCAAGACTGAACTTTGCGGCTACTGGGCATGGCGGTACCCCGGTCAGTTCGTACCGAACATGGCCAAACTTCTGCAGCCCCTGTCCAGCACGTTGTCTTCAAAGCAAGAGTTCGTCTGGGAGGCCGCACAAGAGAATGCACTCGGCAAATGGAAGACACTGCTCTTATTAAGCCCAGTTCTAGCCATGTACAGCAACGATAGGGCGAGGAAGATCGCAGCGGATGTGTCATCCTACGGGCTCGGTGCCGTCTTGTGCCAAAAGCAAGAGAACGGCCACTTCGCAGTAATCGCCTACGCCTCTTGAGTGCGGACTGAAACAGAACATCGACATGCCCAGATTGGAAAGGAAGGGCTCGCTCTCGTCTGGGCCTTGAGACCGATCACAAGCCCCTGGTTGCGCTTTTCAGCTCAAAGCCCCTCATCTACAGAGGACACGGATGCGCTTAATACGTTACGCATACGAGGTCGTTTACGTCCCCGGCAAAAAGCTGACCGCAGCCCTATCACAATCTCCCCTAAAGCGCAGCAAGACGAACGAGCTCGAGAGAGAGATTGAAGGACACGTGGGTCAGCTGCTATCGACGCTTCCAGTCTCCCCACCCTCTTTGAAAGAATTAAAAGAGGAGCATCAACCGCCAGCTTCGTGCATTCACGCAGAAGGGTTGGCTGAGCTGTCGCGACCTCCAGCCACACTGTAAGGACAGCATCACGGAAGTCAATGACGTCCTGATGCAGGGCTTTAGGATAGTTGCGCCCAAAAAGCTACAGGAGTCAGCTCTCTGCGTACTGCACAAAGGCCATTTCGGCATCGACAAGCACCATGACAAAGCAAGAGCTGCTGTCTGGTGGCCTACAACTGACACTGACATCGAGAATCTCGCAAAGTCTTGCCGGATCTGCCTCCAGCACAAGCCTAACCAGAAGATGCTGCTGCAGCCAACAGAATTTCCCAAGCGTCCTTGGCAGTGAGCCGGCATGGACCTTTTCTTCATTGGAGGAGCATGGCGGCTAATAGTTACCGACTACTACTCGAGGTACCCAGAGTTGGCCAAACCCACGAGCCTGACTGGGAGGGCAGTAGTACATCACTGCAAGTCAATTTTGCAAGGCATGCTATCCTTCACTGATCACGGCTCACAATTTCCAAAGAAACCTGGCTCAGTGTCGGCAGCTTTCACCAAAGAATGCGGCTTTAAGCAGGCGACATCGAGTCCCCGGTGCCCTCAAGGCAACGGGAGCGCGCAAGCAGCCGTAAAAGTTATCAAGGGCTCCCTCAAGAAGATGGGTGATGCCTACAGGATGCTGCTGGCGTACAGGACAAGCCCGCTCAAGAACGGCTACTCTCCCACTGAACTCCTAATGGGCAGGAGACTTTGCCAATTTCTGCGGACAGCCTAGTCTCCTGCCTCTTGTACAGAGACAGGCTGAGGACGTACGAGGCTGAAAGCAGGAAGAAGCACTTCGACATCGGGCACGGGGCCTGGAAATCATGGACCTTGGAAAATTCAACACGGTCCAAAGGCACACGGAGGAGCCGCGCTGCTACTGGGTCGACAGGGATTATGTATCTGTTCACCGCAACAGAACTCATCTACTCGCAATGCCTCAGCCGGCCAACGAGTCGCAGCAACAAGAGACAGTCCCGCAGAACCCACTGTGCACAAGCAGGGACCATTCTCACAGCAAGAGATTCCGCTGCCGCGGTTTCAACCATAATCTTCCTCGAAAGGGGAGGATGTGGGACAGTCTACTGCACCCGCATGTGTAGAGTAGCCACATGCCTCGTGCAATGCACCTGATGTCATGCCCGTGTCGCTGGGCAGGCATTCCCTCCAACACAAACCACTACTAAAAAAAACCTTGGTGCCAGTATAGAATGAAAATCAAGCATAAGATGATACAAAAATCACTTTACCTAAGTATGCATAGTATGAAAGCATAGCAGCACACAATGCCCTAAATCATACGACCCGGTTTGAAGCACACATTTTGTTCAACTTCAAGACAATCATGAAATGGTTTTGAACAAACACACCATCACAGCATGTGCTTTGAGGCTGAAGCGCAAAATTAACAGGCGATCGATTGCCACCAGCCAGAGATTGTAAATGAGGACGCGAACTTCATGTGCTGCAAAGGAGGCTGCATGCATTGCCAGACAGTTGGAGATTTGCATTCATTTCGTTCGACTGAATTACCATGAACAGTCACTAGAGTGCCTAGACCATGAAGACCTACATGCTTTGCTGTAGCGGAAGGGAGGAACAAAGCAGGCACTTGCATTATATGGCTCTAACGAAGACGGGAAGCAGCCTGTATGTAGCTGTTCAGTGGAAGCGGTGGAAGTACGTTGTCGTGCATGTATGTGTGACGGCCGTGGATATGGGTAGTGTGTACATAGAATCATTGGCCTTCAATAAATATTACTTTCTAATAACGCTGTGTCATGTTACGTTGCTGTATTTCCACTTGTGAACGTTCTGATGAGTTGCTTTCTTAGCTTAAGAGATGGCGCTTGGGTAGAACCGCTCAGTTTGTCCTCGATCAATGCTCCGTGCCGGTACGCACCGTCGTGGGGCACTGTGCACTGCACCGGTTTTGGGGGAGCCCCGGTGTGTGATTATCGAGGACGCTAAAACTCATAAATGGGTGCCATTGTTTGCTGGTGGTGACGATGTGGCTGACGCACAGACCCGGTTGGCCAAGCCGGAGCTACAGCCAATCCGTATCCAGTTGAAATCGTGCGAATGTGCTCGGGTGTTGATGCAGCGCCGTCATGTATGCGTTGCAAGCAGCTATCATTGCAGTTTTCCTTCTACGATTCCTCAAAGTGTAAAACAAAAATAATATTTTCTCCTTTTATCTTGAACCCGCGTCATTTCTTCGCCGCAAGCGCGTGGTCACAATAAATGAGTGCGAGCGGCTTGCCTGCCAAGGTCACATGCCGCAGTGCCCAGTCAGAGGGTAAGATAACGGCACCGCTCCTGCCACAGGCCAGAGGGGGGCTTCCGATGGCCTGGCAGCTGTCTGCAAGTGATCCTCTCGGAAGAGGCGCCTTGTTGTACAGCCCCCCCCCTCCCCCACCCTCGTAACGCGATCTTTATGTGCAGATCTAAAATGGATAGCCACTAGAATGTTCGCTCTCCAAATAAACAAGATGTAAATGCACATCACTCCTTTTTCTAAACACTGAATTATTCTGTAAATGATGCGGATGATATTTTTCTTGCCCTTCCGTGGCGTTTCGGGGCAGATTTCACCTCAACAAATTTCCGCTTCAACAAAATTTTCCGCACGTCCCGTCAATATCGCTGTAGCAGGGCTCGACCGTACTGTTAAAATATTTGTCGCGCAATTCTAACCACTTCTGGTGTAATTTGCTTGCCAGAAGCAGCGACACCTTTCTTCATGTTTTCGCTATTTTCTACCTTGTTTTAGAAAAGCTACACATAAGAGTGGCATATTCGTGCTCTGGGTGAGCTAAAGATCTAGAGCAACTTGTATTTTGGCTTTGGCGTCCCTTCAAGGCCCGAAAGGCTGCAAGCGTGAGTGTGCAACAAGGGATTGCGAGCTTGCTAATGCAGACGACTCGAGTCAATTGTGCATGAGAAGAGCGCCCACTACATGTGCTGCCGCCTTCCCGTAACGAATGCCGATTCACTCCCAACTCGGGAAGTGTGAACCTCTGTTCTGCACGGTGTGCGCGGGTGCGCAGCCAACCCAAAGCCGACCTACAAGTGGTGCTGCCACACTCTGCGATGCCTTGCAAACGAGATTCACCTCGTCACTGGCCAAGACGCCCCAAAATGGAGGCACACCTGGCAGAGGTTCGCAAAGGCCTGCCTCCCAGTTTCCCGCCTCTGGTGAAAGACTCGCAGCGTGCACCAATTCACACCGGCCAACGCCAGGCGCCCACAAGCGGCCTCGACTGGGTGGCAGGGGAGAGAGACCTCACGGGGAAAGATCTCGGGGTAGACCAGCCGGTCGGGGCAGAGCGGGTAGCAGCCCAGCATGGCAGCCTCCAGCCTGCATGCGGCCAAGCACTCCACTTCAGTCGGGGCTCACGCCCATCACAGAGCTTGCACACCCACTTTCCATGCCTCCACACAGAAGCTCCAGACGACAAAGATGCTAGTTATCCTTCAGAGGAAGCACAGGGCCAAAATCAAACAACAGGAACACAGGCACACTGTGTGTGCTGCCTGTGCTTTCACAGTTCTTTTTTTTACCTCTGGCACTGTTTTTTCGCAATGAAAGCAAGTAAGGTTTCACCAACATTGCAAGTATCAAAGGAAATATTACTACAACATTAGATTTTTGTTTGATTCAGATAGCACTGCTGGAAGTTAGAAAATGCAAATCAACTAAATACAGTGGATTCCTAACTCCACGGGGACACGGGGACCACAAAACACTTCGAAATAACCAAACCTCCAGTTAAACAAAAAGCACAGTAACACCATGGCATTTAGTCCACAACCACTTGTCTTGATTCCGTTCAGAATCTCGTGTTTCATCACCAAGTCAAACATACGACAGGGGTTGCCACGATAGTTGAGACTTATTGCTAAAATCGAAAGCCTGAAGCATCCACCACACAAACTCTCACACGCCACTGTCCGCAACAAAGACTGAGGGCCTCAACAGAGGCCTGCCACTTCATCACCTGTGCGCTACCTCATCATCAGTTGCGCACAGAACACTGCACTGTTTTTAACAAGCGAAGCTGTTAAAAAGAAGCGGAGTGCTTCTTTTAGCTGGGAACAAGATTTTAAATATCGCATTTCATCTCGCATACAGACAAAAGAATGTTGCCGTGCAATTGTATGTCATGGTTGCAGGCATTATTTTTGAGAGGACACATACGGCTCATAGATCTAAAAATATCGATTTAGACAGTTCTAGGGCATTATCAGCAAAACCGTTTCTCGTTAAGGCGCTTCAAGGGATGCCCTTTCATTTGGGATAGAGAACACATACTCGACAAAAATCAGTTGTCTGTCCCTTTAAGAGGAAATGGGTGTGGGCAGGGCATGTAATGCGACAGCAGGATAACCGTTGGTCATTAAAAGTAACAGAGTGGATCCCTAGAGAAGGCAAGCGTTGCAGGGGGTGGCAGAAAGTTAGATGGGCAGATGAGATCAAGAAGTTTGCGGGGGCAGAGGACCGGGATAATCCATGGGAGAGGCCTTTGCCCTGCAGTGGGCGTAGATAGGCTGGTGGTGCCGACATAGCCCGACAAGAAGGAGAGCGTCACTTGCATGGCCACCCCGTAGAACTCGTGGCTGGCGGTGGAGACCACCACGTCGGCCGTCCGCAGCAGGGCCAGGTACTCGCTGCGCTCGGCCAGGGGCCCCCACTGCACCACGTGGCCCGGCAGCCGCTCACGGGCCGTCGACAGGCACGCTGCGGGCATCAACGGGGGACGACACTCCCCTCAAAGAAGTGGCGACAATCTTAACGCACACTCCGCACAAATCAGCAGGCACAATGTGCAGGATATGTTGGCGCCTAAACGTAAAATCACAGATGGACACCATTGTTTGGTGGTGATAAGCGCTGTGGCTGGCCGTCTTTCCGCGAGGCGCAGGCCCACTTGGCCAAGCTGGAGCCTCAGCCAATCCATTGTGAGGCTTTTATTCTTCTGTTTATCGAACACGTACTTCGTGTTTAAGGGTGTTTTCTACAAACAAGTTCACGGTGCCGCCAATTTGACAATGGGAGTCCTGTAGAACGACGAGCTCTTTCGTTCTTCTCTCCAGCCCCGAAGATTTTCCTTTGCTACGTTGAAAACTGCTTTTGCATAATTGAGGAAGAAGATTTGGACTCATTTGCGCATCACTTAAACTGCATTCAAGATTCGATTCAGTTCACAGTGGAAAAAGAAACAACGGGGAATAGCCCTTCCTGGACGTTCTAATCAAACGCTATGGTACTAAACTATCTTTCGCTGTTTTTAGAAAAAGCACGCACACGGGACGATACTTGAACTTTAAGTCAGTGCACCCTGCAGCGCACAAGAGGTCCGCGGTGTCTTCTTTAATGCACACGTTCCCGCACTATCTGCTCTATGGCTGGCCGACCGCTCGGCTGATGTCCAACGTGTACAACCGCGACCTGTCTGCAAGCGGCTACCCGGATTCCTTCGTGACTTCGGTGGAAAAGAAAGTTGGGGTCGCGCCTCTGCAGCCTCACAAAGATGCTCAAAAAGATGCAGCATTCCATACGTGCCGGGAGTGAGTGAGACGTTGGCCTGAGTCCTGCACACGTATGACGTGCACGTTGCCCACGTGCACGTTGCCCCACGTGCACGTCATACGTGCACGTGGGCAACGTGCCCAGAAGCTAAAGGGCGAACCCACGAACCCAGAAGCTAAGGGCACTCTTGTGAAAGTGAAAGATATATTACCAAAAGAACAATTTGCCGGTGTTGTATACGAAAGTGCCATGCGCGAACTGTGATAGATTGTACATAGGGGAATCTGGAAATTTCGAAAGACGGTTAAAAGAGCACTGTAATGACGTAAAGAAAGAAAAAGTGTCCCACTAATGCCTCGGCGGAACATGCACAATCGTCTACCACGAGATAGACTGGGTAAAGGCACGTGTTGTCCGCCACCGAGGACTTCGCCTCTAGGCTGTATCTTGAATCTATAATGATAGACGAACAAAAACACTCTGAACCGCACTGACGGCAATCTTCCCCCACCTACGCAAGGTGTTTAGGTCACGTGCTTCATCCTACTTAAACTCTTAGCTTTCTGTCTATGCTTTTAGTGTGAACAAGGCTCCCGTTCGGGGTGCCGAAACGTCATTGTTTATTTTCTCTTGTGGTCGCGTATTCTTTATTATGTACTTCTAAGCATGACATAACTGCACATCACTCCTTTTTCTAAAGATTGCATTATGTGGGCAATATATGGGGGTATTTCTCTTGCCCTTTCGTCATGTGTCAGGGCAGAATTTCCATTTCAATGAAATTTTTTCGCACATCCCATCAATCTTGTTGCAGGCCTGCAGGCCAGGTGAAATATTTCAACAAAATCGAAGGTGAAACAAAGCCTACCATCATATTTAATGATGCTAGCTAGCTGACCCTTGTGTCTTTCAAAAAGCACATGAACAGCCAAGGTTCCTGCATACATTTAATTTACGTTTACATGTCCCTGTTGCCTCAGCAATTGTTTCAGAAAAACACCTGATCCCGCATTTGTTCGCAATTTGTGATGTCACAAATTGAATGTGGGAAAGTGTGCAGGACATCAACACCTGTTCTCACACTTTGGCATTTTTTGTGCTAATAAGCAAACGCTGCTGCTGCAAGTGGTGTATTTTTATTCACAACACTCTCATGTACCGAAATAGGAGGCCAACTTGCTTTTACTGTCCATTTGGGTCTCCTCACTTCACTTTTAGAATTCCGCAAACCAAGGGTCGCTTTGAACGGCAGCAGTGTGTTGAATCGTTTTGCAATACACCGTACCTCGACTGCCACCACCCAAACCACTGGAAAGTTCAGGAAACATTTTGAGCAAGTGAGGTGATCTCAGCACACAAGGAATGCCGGCTCACATCTAATTTAAATCTAAAGCACTCAAAACAACATGGCCGCTGTGAACTGCACCAGTGTAAGTAAAAACCGAATCTTTGAAGACTTCAAGTGGTCAGAAGCCACTCAGAAAATGGCAAAATACCCACGACAAGGTGAACTCGACAGCGGCCAAAACTCATCGCAAGCAGAGGTGACTAGATCCCTCATGGGAGTCTCAAGTTCCCAGCTCAGCGCTGTCGAAAAAAGCTGCTTGACCGCACCATGCCGGTTTCCCCACAAACACGCCCAGCCGATTCCTTGGGCCACAGGACTCACGGGGCAGCTCGGAGAAGCCCTGGCCCAGGAAGGAGACGTGGAAGGGCAGCCCCCGCTGGTGCAGCTCGCACAGGGCCTCCACAAACGCCTCGGGGCCCTTGTCGTGCTCCCTGCGAGCAAGGGCGCTCACCTCCGCTTCCCTCCAGGGCTCTGGCCACAAGCACCACTGCAGGGCTCGTCCCCCGACACCCCCATTTCCCGCAACTCCCATAGCGAACAGCAATAAGCGCACAGCAATAGACGCACCCGCTGTTCTCAAACGCATATGCAGCGCCCTTCCTTGGGAACAGCAGAGTCTGTACAGGATTCAGGGACACAAATTCAAGGATATTCAAAGCCCCTGCCAAGGCACTTTCGAGGGAGCACGTGTGCTAACGTTTCACCACTGTTTTCACGCGCTAAACATTTGCTCCTTTACACCTCAAAAAATCTCTCCGGAACAGCTCCACCCTTTGGAAGTGGACAAGTTTACCAACCCCACCCACAGTAACACTGAGGGAGCTTTACAAAAGCCATGCCGTCGTGAACTTTTTCGAGCTCTGCAAATGCCCTCAGCACACAGTCTCAAACAGCGAGGAACATGACTTCTCATACCCCTGGCATTCTCAGCCCCAAATTTCTGCATCCGTGAAGGCATGGGTGATTGACAACTCTACTGGCTCTGTCCACCATCGCACGCATCAAAATAAAATATTCCAGTAAAGCTCAGGAGCTAGACGCACTGTGTTCTCACATTCAGAGTTTTGCTTATCTGTGCTCATATTTATTTCACCCTGGAGTGTCAGCACCATTGGCTTTCAAAACATAGTGGGGCACAACTATGGTGGGGCACAGCAACAGAAAGATACCGTACTTTCGCGCGTATAACCCGCCCCCACTTTCAGCCTGCCAGAAAAGAAAAAAAAAGCTCGCACATTTGATGCAGGAAAGGCTGCACTAGAGCTACTGCTCAAGCTACACACCACATACGACGTAAACAGAAAAACCATATATTTAGCAAGTAGAATACAGTGATTGCAAGTCGAAAGACAATTCAATAATAAAACACCGTTGTTAGAGTGCGCTTGACCGTGTGTTTTTTTCTTCCTTGTCCTTGTATGTTTTGCGCAATCGCTGCCATGAAAGGCTTGGTCAGTGTTACTGCGTAGGAGCTTCACGGCACAACGAGCATTGCCGTGAAGCTGCACTAAAGGAAAACCCGCGTATTATCTGCACCCCTACTTTGCCACCAAAATTTTCGCATTTTTGTTGCGGGTTGTACGCGCGAAAATACGGTATGTGAAATGAATAACAGAATGAGGCAGTATGGAAAATTGGAATGGGACCTATGCCAATTTCTGCCTCATCCGGTGCAGGGATTTTTGTTACGTACGAGTCAATGTGCAAAGCAGCACGCCTGTGCTCCCATGCTCCCTTTAAATTGTAAAAGCTGTATAAAGCGCCACTACTGCACCCCCAAGATGGCTTTGAATTGTAAAAAGCATGTCTTGGATAGAGAGAGTGCAGGGCCACACTGGTGTAAGCCTCGAAAACCCAGTCACAGAATCGGGTCTCGTCCCAAAGGAATCGAGGGTTTTCAAGGCAAAAAAAAAAAATTGCAGGCTTTAACTCCTTCGTTACCACAAGAAAATTGACCGAGTTTTAGGGGTCTAAGAAAACATTTTCTTTTTCTGCTAAAAAAAAATTAGTTAGGCACTAATTGGAGGAACACAAAATGCAGATGACTGAACGCCCTTTCCAATAACACCAGTTTTTTAAATGTTTTCATACATCATAGTTGCAAAAAAAATATCAAAATCAATTTTTTTTTGTGAAGTTGTCGAAGAAAATGATAAAAAAAGGAGTTATTTATAACAAAAAACTGATAGTAGAAAAAATTTCCAATATACATTTTGTAGGGAAACATTTCAAAAACACAACCTAGAAAAGATGTTGACTTGCGGGGAACAGTTTGTCAGACATGAAAAAAATGTTAGCATGCATGGTGTCCCTGCCTTGCAGTGAAGCCCAACCTCCATTTCAAAATGTGCAATTTCGGGTGGTTCCCTGGAAGAAATCTGGCGGTTTGACTTTATCAGAGGTACCAATTTGTCCCCACGTGATGTAACACATCTTGTCAATGACTGACATTGCATTTACAGCCAGCACAGTATTCGGGGCAAGCACGCGATGCGGAAAAACATGCATGGAGTTGGAAACGAAACTCAATGATTGATGCTTTTTGATGTTCCCTGTCAGTTATTTCTCAGAAGATAAACTTGCGGTTTATCATCATATTCTGATTCACTGCTTGCAAGATCAAGGTGCGATGCACTAGAATCGTGCCCTGCAAACTTTGGCCAAGTAGCTGTTGCGCGATGAGAGAAGGAGGAGGAGAATAAACATTTATTAAGCCTAAGTGCTGATGGGAGGGCATCCTCATTCCGGGATACCCAGGCTGCGACTTGCCGTCCAGGCCCTCTTGACCAGTTCGTGCTGGTGTCCAAGGTCCGGATCGACCAGACGAGCCATCCACGGCTCAAAAGTTGGGAAGGGGATTGGAGAGATGAGCAGTACGAACCTCCTGCTTTGCCTTAACATTTTCAAAATGAAACAGTACCAAATGTACTGGAGACTCCGTCCAAATAGAGAGTTCAACTAAGCAACAACAGACCTCCACAGATACCCTTGTATCGAAAAGATACTGGCAGGTGAACAGCTGGCGGTGTGTAAGGCTGGTTTGAAGCACTCTCCTGGTCGGAACTGATATCTGGCGACTGGGTGTTATCTATTGACTTGCATCGGAAGTTCTTACTGCAGAAATCGGGTTGGGGTGCGGTGAAATCAGGAGTGCCGAGCTTTTTTCGAGGATCATTAGCGGACGCTCAGGGCGCCATGCCAGGTAGGCTTGAAGTAGGGTAGTAGCGCCAAATGTGGTGTAGTAGCGTCAAATATATATTTTTCGATGCAGAAACAAAACCGATACTGTTGTAAACTGTTTGTGAATGGTCCTGTGGTAACTACAACACAACTTACAACAACGTGTGCAAAGCCAATAAAACTGCCTAAAATCGAAGTAATTTTGCAAACAGGCACTGATATTTTCAGCTGAATTCAGGGAATATTACTGTCAGAGTGCAAACCTGACAATTGAAGATCATCTTCTGATTCACCATTTGTGCCCTGATAACAAAATCGAAATGCTAATGCAGAGTAATCACGAGTGATGCGCGATGACCACACCCCTTCTCCATACCCAGGTGGTGCCAACAAGTGTCAAAAATCCTGTTTTTGTTCCAAAAATGAAAACAAAACGGATTGAAAGGGCATTTTCTGAGCCAACTCCAAATTGTTCCAGAACCGCCTGGAACACTCTAAAAAGGTATCGTTCCAACTGAACGATTTTGAATAGGTAACTCCACTTCAAGTATTTCCAAGGGCCCTGAAACAGTGACCTATACCCGGTTACAACTCAAGAACGGCACCACCTCATGTAGTGTATCACTCCGCCAATGCGCCGGACCCGTGACATCAGTGCGCGCGCATTTTGAAAGGGGTTTGCTATGAATGCGTGATATCGTCTGCCTTGTCTCACACAGTTTGTTTGTCGTCACTGGAGTCGCTTATAAGCATATTAAGTTCAAAAAATTACGGGAACGGCTCATGCCATGTTCAAAATATTCCCAGTAACGCCCTACTTGCGCCGCGCGGAGAAACATCCGGCTACGGTGATAAGGCACAGCGGCAACTTCCGGTGCCGTTCTTAAGTTATCACCGAGTATAGCAACCCTGTTGCGGGTTTCTACGCGGCACCTTGCTCACCAGCGGTGGGGCCAGACGATGTGCAGGGGTGCCTCGGGGTCGTCCCTGCCGCCGCCGCCGCTGGTGCGGGGGGGCAGCTGCAGGGGGAAGGGCAGCACCTGGGACTTGGCCGCGATGCGGGGCCGCAGGGGGGCCAGCCGGCCGGCCCCCGGCACCCGGCCCACAAAGGCCTCCACCGCGGACAGGAACGAGTCCCGGTTGAAGCACGAGTTGAACAGCACCACGTCCGCCGCCAGGCTGCACGCACCCCGCCCGTGCCACTTAGCGTGAAGAAGCCTTCTTCCAGAGCAGCCCACGAGGGTGCAGGGACAATGCTCTTTTGGAGCAGCTTTGGGCCAGTGCAAGTCTGTCTGTTCGCGTCATTAAAACAAAATAACTAACAAAAAAGTAGACATGAGCGATGTTTTAATCGCTCACAAAAGCATCTAGCTGGAGCATCTCACGAGGCACGTCTAGCTGGCCTCAAACAAATGAAAAATAAATGTTTGTGGCATTACAACCCCATCATAGTCGCAGAAAACAACCCGGGGAACACTAGAGATAGGCAAAATGGTCCTTTTTGCACCAAAGCTGTTAAAAGTTAAACTTAGTTCTACACCAAAAGAGACTATGGACGAATAAAAATAACTTGAGAAACTAAGATAGAAAGAAGTTAAGAGTGAAAAAAACTAATACGAAAAAGAGGCTAATACTATGCATTGCAAAACAAAAACTGACTAGATTCCAGAGAAATTAAAAATTAATGCTGATGTTCGCAAAACACAAGAGAAACAAATACCCTAGCATATTGCGCGTTCTATCGACCAGGTAACAAATGCTCCTATTAATGTAAAAAATACAACGCAACTGCAGCACCGTGTTCATTCAAATAACGAATGTGCTTATCAACCTTTTTTCGAGCGTAAACAGCGGGCTTATGGCTAGATGGGGACACCCCTGCCCGTCTCCCAGAAAAAAAGCATTGCTGTACGCAGGAGTATCCCAAGAAGATTTTGAGAGGCAGACATATGAAGACTGGAGGGGGGGTTGACAGGAACATACTAATAAATGACAAGACAATGGCCATTCGAGCGCAATCGCTCTGTGTTCCCGACATCCTTTCAGCCTCCAATTTTTCGCTTTGGGCCAGTTGTGCACCACAGTATCGTACAGGCAGCTGTAAACAGCAGGCCCTTTAACCGCAATGCACATGACACAGTCCAGTGCCTTCTCTTTGATGTCCCGTTGTGTTTGGCGAGTTCCAGAGCTGAACAGTCTCCCTCCCAGTCTACCGAGCCGTTTCCCAGCTTCCCGCCAGCTTCCCGGCCTGTGCTTCCACCTCGTGCAGATGTGTGCTGCTTCCCACGGGCACTTTCCCGTAACAGTGCGCTTGTGGAAGGAGGAGGGCACTCGTAGCTCCCCCTGCCCAGACACTGCCCACCAGTGGTGGTGGGCGGGAGTGATGGGCGGCGAAACCACTGCCACCCACCGAGGGGAGAACCCTGGCTGTAAGGCAAGACACGCGCACTGAGCTGATCCCCTCTCGCTTGTGACAGGGCTGTGCCTGCTGGCTCATCCTGCTCGACATGGCCCCGCAGCATCTAACCTCTGAAATGGCTATAAGATAAGGTGGAGGGGGTCCAACTGAAAGCAAAACTATTTTGTTTTTCGCTTTTGACAATGAGCGGGGAGATCGCAATGACTGCTGCTGACCACGCATGCATCACGGCGCCAAGCGCTGAGCGCTGAAGCTGCATTTAGGCAAGTTTGTGCACTGCCAGCACCACACGTTCACTTGCAAGTGCCGTGACAAAGGACCAGGAAATTGTGACGAGTGACTCAGTGCTAGTCCTTAGGGAGTCCACTAGAGCGCGCCACATGGTGAATGACAGCGTAAGAACGAGTCTCTACTGATCCCTGTGCAAAGCGGCTGTCACTGGCACACAGAGACTCCGCTTGGAAGCAGTTTCGGCGCCCTTTGAAGCACAGGAAAAGCAGACAAGCAATGCTTGGCACAGCACTGGCAACATACGAGCTACCCGGCTACTTCCCCACAGGTCTGCTTTGTAGGCCCCAAACTGCACATTGGCGTACAGGTCCGCGCAGAAGTAAACGGAGCCCGGCAGCAGTGGCCGAATTCCATCCCTGCAGGGCATAGAAGTGCCACTTACGGCCGGGCCTGTTGAACTACAAGTGTCCCGAGTTGCTGTCGGCTTCCTCTGAAAGAGCTTTTTACACCATTGACAACCACAGTGTAGTGGGCTTCCAGGACTCTGCTGGTTTGCCTGACGCTGCCTTTTTGGAGATTTTACCTTACACCAACGTTCATTTCAATGCAAGAAAGCACATTCTTTCAGAAAAACGGGATCTGCACCAGGCCATGCATCGTGCCTATTCTAAGTGACCTGCTTTTACCCTATCATGATCATGTTTTAAGTAAGCATTTATCTGAGTCGACCGTAAGGCGCATCTTAAGGTATGTCAATGACTACCTCATAGTTTTAAATTGTGAAGCCATTAACTTCAACGAATCAGTTTCCCATGTCGTGGCTATTTTCAACGACTGTCTGATGCCTTTAGAACTGATGCATGAGGTTCCACTAGCCGGTTCTTAAGTTTCTAGATGTGATGCTTTATTTTACTAGAGAACTTGTGTGTCGGTTGTACGAGCCCCGCGCATCAAAACCGCTGCTTCCTTCCCCTCCAACCACACCGAACTGATAAAACGGGGTACTGTCAAACCTTGTCGAAGAAATTCCTTCTTGAAGTCGTGTGCACATTCAGCAGAAGAGAGTGTCATGGCGGCTCGGGTTAATCGCCTGTTGTCTGCTGGGCACCCACAGCATGTGCTGACATCAGTGGCTCGTGCCTCATTGAAAGAGTTAGGACCCAGAGATAAGAGATAAGGAACCCCCACAAAGGAAAAACTCGTGGTGGCTCCTTATATGCACAAGGATTGCACACAACTGTAAGAAGATTAGTGCGTGCGCAGGCGTTCAAGTAATTTTCTGGGCCCCTAAACACCTCACCAGCTGTGTCCGATGGTAAAGAGTGGGCTGCACTGGGAACCACGTGTTCCGCGTAATGGGCGTTGTTTACGCTCTCCCCCCGGATGTTGGCCAGAGAGGCCTCAATGACAGGACCCTCGTGGGAAAGAAAATGCGCCGCTGTTCCACTCTTCGGAGAGGAAAGGATGAGAACACGGAGGAGGTCTTGATGACAACTGTGTCAGCATGCCCTCGGCTGTGCCCTCGAAAGAAGAAATACAGTAGCAGGAGCAACGAGCGTCAGGTTCTGTTGGCCTTCCTATTGGATGTTTCCGGGTTTACATATATTTTTTGTCTGAATAAAAATCAGCTGTAGTGCAGCACTTTGCCCTGTCTTCTCTTCCTCGTGTGTCCTCGTCTACGTGCACTGTTAACCCCTTCAAGAAGCCGCATTTCACTCCCCTTCTTATTTCCCCCCCCTTCCTGGTCTAATGCTCACTCACACTCCAGAGTATGTGAGAGAGACACGTGAATGACTTTTGGGCCTGTCAGGGTCTCAGGAACTGAAAGTGACTGTATAAAAACGGAGGCAAACCATTTAAAGGGGCCATGCAAACAAAGCACAAGTTTGGCTCATTTGAAAGATTGCCTCGTTAGTATCATGCTGACACCACTTTTAGCGTAAACTTCGCTCTACTAAGCTATACAATTAGGAAAAAAGGGAATTCTCATGCGACCCACTAGCTCATTTCCCGCAACAGAACCTATGATGTCACACCAGCCAGCTCTGCGATTGGCTGAGGCCGGCTAAAGCCAACGCACATTAGGCAGGGCTTATAAGCTTGCCAACGAGCTATTTGTGCTTAAATTTAGGCCACATTCTTCTTATAGCCGTAAGAATGGTGGGGTAAACAGTGGAGGTTACGCAAGTATACGTAAACATAGAAATACCAATGCATACTGCTGTTGGTGCTGCCTGCCCTATGCTTGTTTTAGCTGCACAGCGCTGCAGCGCTTTGGGGTTATCTCAGACGACACTGGCCGATAGATGCAAACAGCAGTGTTTTACGTGACCATATTTGTTGTGCGAACACCGTGTTTCATGAAACGATTATTTTCTGCCTCAACAAGAACAAGCTAGGTACAAATACGGTCAAAAACAAACCAAAGGCAGAAAGTGGCCCTTCACGGTACAGGTTGACTAACGGTAAACAAAGCTCCGAAATCGGCTGCAGAGCAGTTCCCGCGATGTCATTGCAGACATCATGAAAACACACAATTTGGCAGGAGAATCAAAATTTTAACCTAGATTAAATCATTTTTCAGTGAATAAAGCATCGTTTGCTTCCGCACAGGCACTTGGGGCACTATGAAAGACAAAATCTTTCGAATAAAACCACATTGTATTTTTTCTGCATGGCCCCTTTAAAGGGACCCTGCAACACTTGCCATCGACTACTAGTAATGTATTTTGGATAAAGTCATTTGTCCCAGAAATCTACTCCCGCAAGAATTATGAAAATCCGTTCACGATTAACGAAACTACGCGCGATGAGAAATCGCGATAATCGTTCCCTCTAACTCGACCGCAGACAACGCGACAAAAGCTGCGCGCTCTCTCCCGGAGAAGGGGGCGGCTCGCAGCGTTCTCTTCGGCGGCCTTCGATAATGTCACACGCCCGGGTAGTTTTCTCCTTTTCTATCCGCAACGCGGAGGGGCATATTTCCGGTCTGGTGCCACAAAAAAGCAGGCATGGGTGCCTGCTCGCAAGTGCGCGCTCGGGCTGGTAGGGCGTTTTTGAAGCAATAAACGTTTGTAGTCGAGTTGTCCCATTGAAAGGGAAGTATTGAGCTTATCACTCAAGCTCCGCCCGCACTCAAAACACAAAAGAAACGGCAAAACTGTGCCTACAGGTTCAGGCATAGAAGAGGTTCGTACACAGTGACGACGACGGAAATGGGAGAATCTAGCCGCGAAGTTGACCAGTGACAGCCAATCGGGCAGCCATGGCCTATGTGACGTCCCTAGGCCATGCCAGGGGTTGCATAATGAGGACAACTGAAGAGAGAGCGGTTGGTTTTTCCGCGTCTTTCACATCGATTTTCGCGCTCACCGCTTCACGTGCACGTGTATATTTGGCTCAGGTATTCCTGGCAGTGTAATCTAAACGTCGTGCAGGTTTACTTGCACTGCTCAAGGAGTGTTGCAGGGTCCCTTTAAGAATGCCCCAGAAAAGGCAAAGGATGCGTTCCAAATCGCCACTACGGCGAGTTCCACGCACAAGGCCATTCGGGTCTCGCAGGTTGGCCCCGACGGCTGCATGCGAGCTAGTACAGTCACGAACAACTGGCAGGTGATCGCTCCAACAGCGACCGAAACAAGCAGCCACATTACATTGTCACCTGCCATGGCGAGGAACGGTGGGCGGCGGTGGAAATGCTGCCCACTTCAGCGCCCATCTCTCTGGTTCACTGCCCACTGCTTAAGTTCGGTAGGCCCCACCACCCTGTTTGAAATGCGGGTCTGAAGGAACTAAAACCGGCCACTGTGTGAGAGCAACCCCAGTGGGCAGCACGGCTTGCTGCCTGTATACGCGGAGGAGTCTCAACAAGTTGTTGTTAGGTCGGAAAAATTGCCAGCTATGTGTGGTATTTAGCCTGCGGTATTTGACCGGAGTTGTTGAATCTTTGTGATTAAAATCTGAAATTTTTGAACTTAACATCTCCCAGTCCCCCCTGTTCTCAGAATGTCCACCTCTCATAAACTACTCTGCCGAGGAATATACCACACCATGACCGCCTTTATAAATAGCGACCTACAAATACTAGCTCAGCGATTCCACATGCTGAGGTTGTTATGGCTTGTTTAGCTTTAGTTCTTTTTTACACCACTGCACCAGCCTGCACTGCATGTAATCAGCATTTGCCCATTGTATACGCGTTTGCTCAGCCTGCCGTCGTCGTTTTCTCCGTCTGTTACACTCAGTCTTCGTCGATTCACGCTGGGAAGTGCACACCTTCTGTGGGCTCGACGGTAAATAAGGGGCTTTTAAGGCCAAATCGTTACTTGGCTAGGTTGGCGAAAGCACGCACCCGGCAGGTGCCCACCAAACGCGCTCCCACCCAAATATCGTCCACAAAAAGCAGCCCTTGTAAACACACGCGTTCTGTAGCATACAAGAATAAATAAGATGGAACGTAAAAACGAATAAAACACAACACTCAGCACGTTTTTCTCCATAGCATGGATCAGAAATAGTAAACTCGAAGAGGCACTTGGCGCGCACTGTTTCATACAGTGCATAAAACAACAGAAACACTCAGCACTCGTTCAATTCCCATTGGTTTAGGACATGTTTCATAGCGCAAGTATAACAAAAAACACAGAACAAGCCCGTAGCCTTGACTTGCCTTCAGCTGTGGAGGCAGTGTTGCAGCATAGTCCTTCTGGAACACTTAGCTGCGGTGAGTCTGATGTCGAACTGAAATGCTGCACTTTACATCGGCAAAAGGCTCGGCCGAGACAGCCCTACCCTTCGTGACAAAACATGCTGAAAGATCCTGTGCAACTTCTTTGCATCGTACTTTCAGTGAACATATTGTACACCATGGTATTTGTAGTGTACAGCTCAGACCGAATGGCAGCTGCACGGTAAAAGCACGAGCAATTTCTTCTCACCAGGTTACCACTGCTTCGGCAGTGGCTCAAAGATAACTGCGCTTCTCACTGCTGAGACTGACCGGGGACAGCTGCCACGCAACTTTGTTTTTTGCTGGGAGCCACCCCAAGGAGGCTCCCACAAGAGTTGTGGTGAAAACGCCACAGCTGTTGAAGAGATAGCCATCAACTCCCTTCACTGGAAAAACACTGTTTTCACCAAAGAATGGCAGCGCTTCAACGCACATAATTGGGAGCCGCGCCCTACAAATTCAAGCTTTGCTGTGAACTTTTGCACGTGTACAGACGAGCTCCACGTAAAAAGAAAATTTCTCAAGATAAAGCCAAAGTCGATAAAGGTTCTCCGCATGTTTAAATGAACGAGAATGCTCGAAAATAAAGAATGCTACTCAGGCAGGCAGATATGGTAGCAGTGTGATTTACTTGTATACGCTGAGCTCCGCATAGCAAAGACGAAACATCTAGACTGAACCGCGAGTTCTCGGCATTGGCCGGTATTATAGACACTGATCTCTACAATCGGTATTTATTGGTATGACCGCTATACATTTTATGCAAGCAGTTGCAGGAGGAATTGTGGGTGAAGCTACACTGGTGAAGTTGGGAATTAAATGCAACACCATTTAACGGAGCACGCCGTCGTTACATAGCAATTTTTCGGCCTGCTGGCTCCCACTGTCACCGGCTGTTATGGGCAGGTCACTATCTATAAAGCCCGTCGTGCATTAGGGCTCCTGTCTTTGCTGTTCACTGTTCCTTCGGCAGCTGTCACGTTCTTCTAGCAAGTCGCAGCTTTTTGCCATTTTTTACGAGTCAACAAACAGGAGGCAATGACACGGTTTCTCGTGGAAGTGGAGGAATCAAATGGAAAGAAATCGTGCTAGTAGCAGTATGGTTGTGTTTACTGGCGTAAGGGTATCTACGACCAAACAGCGCCAAGGCTCTATTGGATGGTCCTTCAAGGTCAGGTTTGTGCTTAAAATGTGTATGAGATGAGGACGGTGCTGCCTAAAAAGTTGCATACATGGGTGCAGAGGGCCCGTAGATTGAAACATGAAGATGGTCATAATCGCGCTGCGCAAACGGTCCGGTTATGACAGTAACGACGAAAAAGATTGGCAGCTTTTGCATTGTCAGTGAAGATATGAGGCAAGGACGCGCACACACACGATTGTCATGAAAGGAAAATAGACACAAAAGTTCGTAAGGGGGTGACAGCCTGCGAAGGGAAGAATCTTTATCTAGGTCCCATACGCACCAGGAGGCCACCTGGTTGTAGCCGTACTGGTAGTCCCGCTGCTGCTCCTTGCGCACGGGGTAGACGAGCTGGTTCTCGTGCATGTAGAGCAGCTTTCGCAGCGGCGCCAGATCCGGCCGCAGCCCGAGCAGCTCGGCCAGGTTGAGCACGCCGCTTGCGAGCAGCACGCGGTAGTGCGCCGACGGCTCAATGCGCTCGGCCAGCCACAGCGCGGCGGTGCGCGCGCGCCAGTGCCACTTGGTGGCCGGCAGTGTGACCAGCCGGCACTGCTGGGGCCCCAGCTCGGACGCCACCAGGTCCATCAACTGTTTGTGCGAGCCGCCGTAGAACGGCTCGAGCAGCAGCACCGACATGACTTCGGACCCAACGTCCGTATCTCCCCGCCGCGGCCATGGAGAGAAGGCGGCCGGCCACGACTCTCGCCACCGCGGCGCTGCGGTTGGGAGTTGCGCGGGCTACGAAAGCTAGCGTCGTCTGCTAGCGGGGAGCGTTCCGCTCGGCATCTCCGGTCCTCACCACTTGTGGCGGGCACTGGCGGCGTAGGTACTGCAAAAGAAATATCTGTTCGCGGATAATTCATCATTTTGTTGCGGCCGTTGCATTTCGAGATTTATTTGAAACGGGTGGTATTATGCAAGGAGTCGTGTACGTACGCCCGGGGATTTGAAGCGGTGGCTTAAATATCAAGATCGACAGTGTTTTAAATGAACGTTCGCGTAGCAGTGGCTGTCAAGCGTGCACACAAATTATCTTGCCATGGCAATTGCGCAAATTTATTGCATCACGAACGATATTTCCTCACACGACTGTTGGAGCAGCTTTCCGTTTCGTGGACAACATGCCTCACAACAACGCCCCCGCGGCCGCTTTCATTCCGGCCGCGTAAAACAATTTGCCGACGCTGCCTCGGTTCTTTTTCGAGTGCTGCCGTTCTAAAGTTGGCTGGGAGCCATATTACCGCACTATGCTCGACTATCTGAGCAAAATCAGTGCACTGCAGAAACAGGCATGGTTAGACAACTCCTCTTGTCGCTCCATGGGCAAGTGCTCTCCTTTTGCAATCACCTAGCTTGTGCGCAGACGCTGTCTTTCTCTTTTTCAGAGATCGCTGCCGAGTCTGCTTTCGCAACAAATTAAGTTGCTGGGAAAGTTGGGAAAGTTAAGGGAAACTGCACCTTCCTTCAGCGTAAGCCCGGTCGCGACTTTACGGTATACCTATACTTCTTTGCAACGTCCTTTTCGAGAAAATGATGTCCACATACCTTGCGCGTTTTCTCTTTGACCGCGCGGGGAAATATGGATCCGATGGCGGCGCTAAAAAGTGACGCTTAAGTGTTGCATCTGTATCTGCTATCGTACAGCCAGGTGCGGAGCACGTTGGCATTTCGGTAAGCCATCAAAGAAAACACAGCGTATTGGCGGAGCAACGAAATCCTCGATGAAATCGGTACTGTTCAATAGCGTCACAAACTGAACGCGTAAGGGCAAGGTTCGCGCACAGGGGTAAAAAAAAAAACGCAAACGAAAGGAAGAACCTTGTAGAGACACGCAATTACTCAGCTGCTGGCACGCGTATGCAGCTCTTCTGGAGGCGTGGACTCAGAAGAACCACGTACGAGGGGCAAAAAAAAATTGTATTGCCTTCTGTTTACTGTAGCAGTTTGCTTCCAAGAATGTACACAATTACCAGATGTGTGCGCCCACCCACGCTCGGAAAGAAAGCATAACTGAAACCGCATGTGAGCGCCGGTATGTCAGCGCGCAAGAAAAGCTCGGTGCGCTTGAAACTAGGCAGGCACAGAGAAGAATAATCAGCACCACATGAGAACGTCGATCGACTTGCCGCAGCGCGCGTGCAACGCCGGGCAAACGCAGCGCGCGCGCGCGAGAGAAAAGTGTTGAGGTTTCACCTCTTTATTTCACTTAAATTGCCCTGGGGGGCTGCTGTGAAATGGAAAAAAAAGAAAAAAAAAAGGTCTACTCCAACCTCCTCCCTGGGAAGACTTGGAGTTTGACAAGGCATCATTGGCTCTGCAAGTTCAACGCGGGTTTCAGCACATTTGGCACAGTTAGACACCCGTGTCTCGATGTGGGTGTTGACTCCCGGCCACCATGACAGACTCCCGGGCAAATGGCTCTTGCATCGGCTTATACCCTGGTGCCCGTCATGAATGAGAATTCAAGCATAGAACGCTGAAGAGCTGACGGCACCACAATGCGGACACTTTTCAAAAACTTCCCCCTCGCGAGGGGCACGATCAAAATGCAGAGCATTTCCGCGGGGGGCGCGCCTGCAAGTCTTATGGATTACGTATTGGTTGTGTTGTAATTGTTGTCTTCCAGCGTAGACATTGTTCGATGAAGTCGATGGTGGAACGTGAAACGTGCCGTGAACCCCCTGCCGCGGCTATAACGCAAAGTGGCGCGGCTATGACGCAACACAATCCACTTTAATCCAATCCAAACCAATCCAAGCCAAGCAATCGAATCCAATCCAATGCCCCTCGCGAGAGAGTGTTATCGCGCTACCCACGAACGCGTGATGTTGACGTCACGATCACGCCACAGATGTTAACGACCGGAGCGCGCGTGAACGACATATGTGGTTTAAGCACGAACCGACCGCGGCGAGAGAGCGCGATTGCGAGCGCCCCCCACCTGTTCTTGC
>JABSTR010000359.1:0-45269 GCA_013339765.2 Haemaphysalis longicornis
GGCATCTTCCGCCAGCTGGACGAGTAGTCGTTGTGAGTGGACTATGGGGGTGAGAGCTGAGCAAGGCGGCCTCCCACTGCTCTTGAGTCCTTATGCTCGATTAGGTGAACGAGGTTTCTGTGGGGCCATATGATGCGTTGTAGGTAGCTTTGTCTGCACACCACTTGCATCTGTCGGAATATGTGTCCGGGTAATATCGGTCGTAGAGAACGGGGTTGGGGAAGGTGTTTGGCTGTAGTCGTCTCCACGCAACCGGTGCCATATCTTGAGGGAAGAGTGTGGTGCAGGGTACTTGAGGCGACTCACCCTGTAGTGGTGCGTAATCTCCCTGTACGTGGACCAGCCTGTCTCTGCTCCCCGTGAACGTAAGGCCGATGTCTCCGTCGAGGTCAGCCTGGTTGCCGAAATCTCGGGCTGCCTCGTGAGCCAGTTCATTCCCCGGCAGGGACGAGTGGTGGGTGTCCATACAATGCGAACATGCCTGCATCTGTCACAAATAAACGTCAAAAGGATTTCGTCCGCTGGCAGGGATATTCGTCCCGCCAGGAAGTTTCTTATTGCCGTCTTGGAGTCAGACACAATAATTTTGGCTTCTGTGCTGAGCTATTGCGAGCGCAATAGCCGCTTCTTCCGCCACTTCAGGGTGCGTCGTCAGAATTGTGTCCCCGAGGTCCTGTGTGCCTTGCCTGGTCTACCACGGCTACGGCCGCAGCCGGTCCGTCGTGATAATCCGCAGCATTCCCCATAGAGGACATGTGGGTTCCCGCACAGCTTCCGGTGAAGTGCCGTAGTCTGGCGGTTCTTCTGTCTTGGTTGATGATCCGGGTGCATATTTCGTGGTATGGGAGAACAATGGATGTATAATCGAGTGCTGTCATCCAGAGAGCATTTGATACCGTGTTGGGAGAAACGTGAAAGTCTGCGGACAAACAAAACGATATCGGACCCGCCAGTCATGCATGAAGAAGACGACGATATAGATGGATATGACGATGACTACTACTATCAGAGTGAAAATCGACGACTGAACACGACTGAACACGTAAACAACAATTTCAAGCCCAAGGCATTGCGTGGTGGTGTGCTTTTCAGTGCTTGCACAGATATAAATCCTCCAGCTTCGCTATGGTTCAAGCCTTGCGCGACTTGGTGCAAGGTTGGACCATTTTTATCGATGCACAGTTAAATGTTTCTCGCGTTTAGCTACCTGGGGCCCTATTCTCGACTGCAAAAATTCCCGGAAATCTGTGAATTTGTCGGCAGTCTTTTCTGCTTGGCTTTCAATTTTGGTCACGTGCTTCCGGTTGACAAAGCGGTTGTGTGTGCTGTCGTCATTTTGACGTTCATGACGTTTACTGTCAACAGGTATACAATTTGCCTTATTTGTCCCTACATGAAGTGCACAATCTTGGCCTGCAATGAAAAACTAGGCTGACTACACCGGACATGACAAACGTAAGCCTCTCTTTGCTATTCAACAAGAATATTGCTTGTAATACACGGCCTCTGTGTGATTGGCTGAGAAGATGTGACGCAATTTAAACAGTTGGCGGGAACGATTACGTCATCATCATCATCATCATCACAGCCTATCTACGCCCACTGCAGGGTAAAGGCCTCTCCCATGATTCTCCAATTATCTCGGTCCTGTGCCAACTGTGACCAATTTATCCCCGCAAACTCTTGATCTCATCTGCCCATCTAACTTTCTCCCGACCCCTGCAACGCTTGCCTTCTCTAGGGATCCACCTCTGTTACCCTTAATGACAGCGTTATCTTGGCCTTCGCATTACATGCCCTGCCCACGTCCATTTCTTCTTCTTAATTTCTACTAATATGTCTTTAACACCAGTTTGCTCCTGACCCACTCCGCTCTCTTTTGTCCTTAATGTTACACCTATAATTTCCGCTCCATTGCCCGCTGAGTCGTTCTCAATTTAGTTGAACCCTCGTAGTGAGCCTCCAAGTTTCTGCCCCGTAGGTGAGTACCGGTAATATGCAGCTTCATACACTTTCTTCTTCAGGACAATGGTAGGCTGCATTCATTATCTGAGAATGTCTGCCATATGCAACCCCACCCCATTCTGATCTTCTAATTATCTCTGCCTCATGGTGGGATCTGGGGTCACAACTTGGCCTAAGTAGTAGATATATTCGCTTACCACTTCCACTGCCTCGCCACCTATCTCAAACTGCTGTGCTGTCCCGAGGTTATTGATCATTACTTTAGTTTCTGCATATTAATTTCAGGCCCACGGTCTACTCTGTTCGCCCAGTGCGGAAGCATGCTTGCAATTCCTCCCCCGAGTTACTTAGCAGGCAACGTCATCAGCAAATCTGAGGTTACTGAGGTATTCTCCATTAACCCTTACCACTCCCACCTGTTCCCAATCCAACGTTCTGAATACTTATTCAGAACGTTGAATACTTCTTCAGAACCTCCCATGAATACGCCAATTAACGATTACGTCATGTATTGGCAACTTAAGCCTGCGTAAAAGTGACATTAAGTTACGTAACAGCTTGAAAATGGCGGCTACTTTTGCCGCAAAATAGGGAAAAAAAATTTCCCGACCTTCGGCGCCGCGAAATGTCCGCGAATTTGCAGCAGGCGCAGTTTCGCATGCACGCAGTTTAAAGTATGTTTTCTACCGAAACAAATTATAGTTTCAACTTTTTCCAAGTCAGCGATCACGGAGCATACAAATAACGTGCAGTATTTTGCTTTTATGTTTGGAAATAAAATAAAAATTATTTGTTTTGTTGGCGTAACCGCAACATAAGAGGGCAGTACGAGCCTCTCCATGACAAAGATAACCCAATGCATGGCATTTGCTCACACTCGTCCTAGTAAGCTGCTGGGTCACACGATCGAACTCAAGAGAAAAACAACAAAAGAAAAGTGACTCTTCTGTTCATTACAGCGCTGACTGAAGTCGAGCTGACGAGAATGACGAATGAGTGAATCGGCGACATCGGTACGCTCCGCGGTCATCAGGCGGTCGTCCGGCGTAACGCTTCGCTGCTCTTATGTGTCATACAGCAATGGTCGCGGCCGTCTCTTTTTCTGTGATCACGCCATAAACTAGTAACATATATATAGCAGCAGACGATGGCGTGGCGGCGGTGGCTGCCGGGAAGGTGATAACGCAACAAAGCTTGCATTGAAGCAGAGAGCCCAACTATGTTACTAAAAGCGATTGAAAGAAATAGATACATACGGCAAAAAATTGCATGGTGTTCTTTAGCTCGACATCCGCTTGGATCAACGTTACTCGATCGCCTTGTGGTGTTGACTCCAATTTTGACCTGCAGAAATGTGTTTCTCTTGCCAGCCTCAGCTACTGTCTTAATTTTTATTGTACATGTCAAGTGTTTTTATATATTTTATGCACAATATTGATACCTTGGGTGTGATCTTTATGAGTGAAGCGTCAAATTACACTGCATGTCGTCTGACCTATACGTGCATCGCGTCACTGATTGCTTACGTTGTGCTTACGCAAAAAACATGGCGAATTTCACGGGAATTTGTGCAGTAAGAAGAATAGGGCCCCTGGCTTTGTTATCAAGAGTCATCACGAAACAAAATATATCAAAAAAAGACGCGGGCTGTCCTAGCAGATGGCACGCGCGCGGTGCGAAGGCGGGAAAATTGAGTATGAAACCGAATGTGATTAAGAAGAAACTCACGGGAAAGGAAAGCATTCAATTCATCACGACGGAGCGAAAATAAGGGGAAGGGGTCGGGAAGAAGAACGGCAAAGGAAAAGGAAAAACGTGGCAGGGGTGGCGGACGACTATCGTTTTTCGTCATTTTCAGTAAAGCAAGCAGACACGTAACCAATTTTTTTCGCTCCCAGTTGGGAGAATAGGATATCGAATCTTCGATCTCTCTCTATCTCTCTCTCTCTCTCTCTCTCTCTCTCTCTCTCTCTCTCTCTCTCTCTCTCTCTCTCTCTCTCTTCTCTCTCTCTCTCTCTCTCTCTCTTATTCCCCCCAGGCGCCGAAGATGAGGTAAAGCGGAAGAACGCACGTATCCAAACGAGACAACACATAAGGAGTGAAATTTACCATCGTCTTCAACTATCCCATTACACAGCGACAGGAACGAGCAGAAGCGCGACGCGTATGAGACAGATCGAAGCCTTTAGAAAGCGTCTCGAGCGGCAAGATTTCAGAGGCCTTCGGCAACGCGAGGTGGAAGCGCGGCATTTGAAGCGTTGAACTTGAGCGAGAAACAGAGAGTATAAACTTTCATTCAACAAGACATTCACAAGAAATTCATTCATTCGCACTCGCAACCCATGAGAAATGCTTGGGTGTCGTCGGACTTTCTGCCTAATCTCATTTCATTTTCCCTGCGTCGCGCAATTAACCGAAAGCAACGTGGAAAGCGACAATCAGTTCGAGAGAAACTCGAGCAGCCCTGTCCTCCGCCGAGTGACGAATGAAGCAACCTATACGCCTCGCTTGCCAGAAAGCGGCGTTGGTGGTTTTCGCACACGGTATTCGTCGCCGGCACGTCCGGAGACACGCGTCGTCCACGTGATCGCGAGAGATCTGAGCGCGGCTCGGGGAAGGAAGCTAAAGCGCGATCTGCTCAGCTCGTTCTCATCTCAGGCACGTATCAGCGCCCGATACCTGACGTCTCTCTTTGCGGGAAGCTGCTGTTGCAAATAACCGCGATGCGCATTGTAACGTGCAACCAACCGGTTGCCTTCTTGTTTCAAGTTGCCGCAATGGACACTCGGTGTTGTGTCGAGCTGGGTAGAAGGCCAGAGTCACTTGCATACTAAGGAAGCCTCGGAATTATATTGTAAAACCATCTGTCAAAGGAACTGGCGAGGCAGTAGGCAGTTATTAAAAGGAGCCATGAAAACAGCATACAAGTTTGGTTCATTTTTTTAAAGGCTGTTTTGTTCCAATAACAATAATACCAATTTAATTGCCAACTTCAAACAAACAATCGATATATTAAAGATAACATATTCTACAGTGACGACCAGCCAGTTTCCGGCGAATTTTCTATGACGTCACAGAATCTTGTTTGTGCGATTGGCGGCCACAAGTTACTGCCAAAAAACATGACTGGGAGATTGTGGTGGGGCCTGTAGTTCCGTTTGATCAGGTCACTTGAACGCAACGCGCAGTGAACACACTGATAAAGACATTCTTAGCGCCTGTCCATAACACGTCACTCCTGCCCATATTACGTCACTACGGCGCGAAGTTTGAAAATTGTTCAATATTTATTCTGTTTTGGCGGTAAAGAAAAACGTTTTGCGTGGATGGAACGGGGCTCAGTGAGCAACCAAGTCTAGTTACTTCAAAACTGAACACCGCTGTATTTTGCTTTCATAGCCCGTTTACCACCGGAAGCTGGTTTAACTTGGGCCTTCCTCCTATAGCACTTAGTGACGAAAGCACGACAGCATGGCTTGAAAATTAGAATGAAATACGCACTTCCTCAGTGTCACGCGTTCAATCTTGCGCTCGCTTATATAAACGTGGCCCCCGCAGAATACATGGGCTATCAAAGCGGCCCGAAACACGCTTCGTAAAAAAATCAAAGCCCATTTCTTAAGAGGAATACGGTTAAAACGCGAAGCTTTCTCCCATGCATCCTAAGTCAAAGTCAAAGTTGAAATCCAGACTGCTTCGACCGCGTCAGAAATGGCGCAATCGGATAGACGTCTTCATAACGGCTTCATACGGGACGCGAGCGACGGGCCCGAGGCGGCTTCATAACGAAGTTGATTCCGACTACGGGAAGCGCTTTTAGAGCACTGCACGGGCCCGGGCCGCCCGAAAGGCCCGAAAGCCCGGGCCCGCGGGCCGGGCCGGGCCGCCCGAAGTTGATTATCGGCGGGCCCGGGCCGGGCTCGGGCTCGACGCCGTGGGCCCGGGCTGGGCTCGGGCTTGAATTCATAGGCACGGCCGTTAATAGGTCCGACGTGAAGTGTAGGAAAGAGCATCAAAATGAATATTCTTGGTTTATTGTTGCGCGCTTCTTGCTGTTATTTGTACGCATTGTTTTAAAAACGTGTTTTGCTAGGTCTGATGGTCACTATACTGCAATTTTAATGACATTTCTTGTACTGCATCAAGATTTTATATTTTGGTGTATAACATACCAAAGATACGATTACAAGGAATGCCCAAGAGGGGAATGAATTAATTCAGATATCCTGGAGCTGGAGCTTGCACCTATGTCTATGAATGTACACGTGTGTTTTAGATGTCGCACAATTCAAAATACGGCTGCCGTGGCTGGGAATCAAACTCGCCTGCCAGAGAAACACCACCGCTTAACAACCACTGCAGGTGAAGTATTTCAACGCGCGTACATACTCGTTGATTCAAATGCGGATCAAAAAATTTCAGCAATACCAACTTGTGGCCGAGACAACCACGTGAAGTTGCCAAGAGTCTGGTAATCAAAGGTGATGATGTCTCTCGTGCAAGAATACGAGCTATTATTACGCCGATGTGGCGTGAACTGCAGACGGTGAAGCTAAACTACGTGCACTTTTAAACCCTTATTTTTTGCGTTTCAGTTCATGACGTGCTTGTACAGACTAGATGCTCCGTCTGATCGCCCGGAATGTAATAAAAAAACTTTCTTCAGCGTCAAAGACCGGGCCTGGTCGCACACGCGTGGGCCATCCCTAGGCCAAAAAATAAATTACCGGGCCGGGCCGGGCCTTGGCTTGAGATGGCGGGCCCGGGCTGGGCTCGGGCCAGGCTCACTTATGAATGCCCGGGCCCGGACCGGGCTCGGGCTAGGTGTTACGGGCCCGGGTTGGGCTCGGGCTTCGCGAAGCGGGCTCGGGCCTTAAAATCAGGCCCATGCAGTGCAGTGCGCTCTAAGCGCTTTTCTGGGGTTCCTCGCGTTTCATCATCATGAGTGCAAAGTTGACTTTCCTGCAGTGGGTTTTGGTGTTGCGATCTGCGGCTTAAGTAGGGCATTCAAAGCTTCGCTTTAAAGCGGTACGCTCATATTTCCCTAAATCTGTTGCGACGGAGCCCGCCGGGTTCGCTGCCCCAAAACACCGAAGGTGTGTACTGATTGGCGTGTTACTGAGCTGTGTGAGGCTCGGTGTTGGTGGTGCCAACAACGCGACGACGGAATTGCTTCGTTGCACACATCTCCTTTTAGTACCTGCCCGTCAGTACTCTCAGTACTTCCCTTTCACGACTTCCCCGTAGCCGCCACGCAAGACGCGGTGGGCCTAAGGCAGATTCAAGACGTTCTGCGTCTTCAGCGATGGTCGAGGGGTGGCGCTATAAACCGCAGCTCGAGTCAAGAGGGAGTCGCCGCCGTCAGCACGCGTTATGCGGAGGTGGTGGGTTCGATTGCCTCATACGGAACTCAGCTGATTTCTTCGGGGCTTTCATGTCTTTGTCGTTTCTGACGGAGAAAGGACAATCTCACGATAATTCGGACTTATAAAAAGTTGTTTGAAGCAGCCGAACACCAATGGTAACAAGGGCTGAAACCTCCAATTCATATATTGAGAGCATCAATGTGGACGCTGCAATAGCGCTCGCTTCAGGGACACATGGAAGGTGCCTGTTAGTTCTGCTTCCAATCCACCTTGCACTTCGTCTGCTCCTCACGACCATTATCATCATCACGTCCTACCTCATCTGTTTCTCATACCCATCCACATTATTCCTGGTGCTGGAGTTCTGCGCTGCCGCTTGGAATAAACGTGCTGTGTCGACTGTCTCTCCGGAGCCCTTCCTGTGTGACGGCTGTCGTTGACGCGTCTCTCAATATATATATATATATATATATATATATATATATATATATATATATATATATATATATATATATTATATATATATAAGGGTTGGCAGTCAAGAAAACCTCGGAAAGCAAAGGGGAGGTTGTGGTGGGTCATAGAAACAGATGAATTTTTGAGTCAAAGAAAGTGGTCTTATTTACTTTTTGGACTTATTTCCTGTTTATTTCACCGAGCCCCTCATTCCATATATATATAGGCAGTTTAGGGTAAGAGAACAGAAAAAGAAAGACTTTGGAAGAGAGCAAATTTCAAAAGTGACTGCGCCCAGCTGCAGAGTCTGATAAAGAAGTCTAGTAGGACGAGACGCTATGTTGTAACACCTATTAGTATTATCGGATCGCATATCATATTTCGTATACATCTATGAGAGAGAGAGAGAGAGAAGAGAGAGACCCTAGCGGCATTATCAAAATAATGGATCTGCGCCGCAGATTTTCGCCTGCGAGAGTCTGCTATTCACGGCAGCAGTTTGGAACAGACCTACGCCGTACTGTTACCGGAATCAGAATGAGGTACGTCGTCCGGGCATCTTGGGATTTCGCTTTATGCAACAACTCGCCTGAGAAAACCACCAACAGATGTTTACCACGATAAGAAAAAGGACCCCGATAACAGACCGGGGGGGGGGGGGGGGGGGGGGGGGGGAGGAGGGTGCATGGAAATATTAAGAACGAAAAAATGAACACGAACGAAAACTTGGCGCCGGTTTATCGCGCCCTGCTGGCCGCATTGGCGGAAACGACGATTCTCAGATGTGACTTGCCTTCCGCATACACCCGAACGTCCCCGCGAAGCCAAAAAACTGTGTTCGGCGTGTTTTCAAGTCCAACTCCATAAAATCAAAATTTCCATTTTGGATTCTCGCCCATCGTCTTTCCGGTAGCTCATTCGTGAAACGTTGGTTTCTCAATACAGCGAGAGCAAAAGCCATTAGGCTGAAAGGGCACGTTCTAAACCGCGCGAAGTGCTGTTGAGATATGCGGAATTATGAAACTAGGGTTCGCCGGTTATCGTATCGATAGCCCCTGGTCGGGAACATCGTTCGAGTGGAGGAAGAAAAGCCTCTATAGATCAGATAGCCTTGAGAAAGAGTCCTTATTCCAGGACCCCTTAAACCCTTCTTGGGCTCGATCTACACCAGCCAAAGCTGGTCGTCAGGGTCCGAGCTCACGTAAACACTCCCATCACCGCTTAAACCGCACGCAAAGTGGCCCTTTCTACTCTGGAAGTCATGAGACAAAGCCTGAGAAAGCGACCCGGCATATCTGAATAACAACCGCTCGCGTATGCCAGTGCCATCTCCACAAAACGTGCCTCTTCGTAGAAGACAACGGAAAATGTAAGACGAGGCACTGGTGGAGGACGACCTCCACTAAGGACGTTGCTGTGGCGGGAAAGCGCCGTTTCTCGTACAATACGTTCTGTGAATGCTAACTATACCTCGTACGTCACATAACGCTGCGCGAGGACAATTTTATGGGGCTATACCAGACGGTTAGAGCGTGGAGAAATGCTTTCGGCGGCAAGACCGACGTCAAACGGGAGATCTACAGGGCGACGAAATAAATGTGGGGACAACGGGGCAAGAGGGGAAAAAAAAAAAAGATGCCGCTTCGTGCGCGTTAGCCTTTCTTTTTATCGTCACCTTGCCTTCTCGCGTTTTCAGCCTTTTCCCGTTCGGGTCTCCGTTCGAATTGCTTCGTAAATTACGGTCGAGCGGTAATTAGTGAGGCCGCGCTTTCGAAACGATACGTACAGCCCGGATCTTCTCTCGCGTGCAATAAAAGAAAGAACGCAATTCCTAGAGCGCCATGCTACGGCACTCTAGCTCGGCGCTGCAGCCATGGCTAGGGTGCCGTCCGACGACATTCGAGTTTTTAAGATAAGGCTGACACAGGCCAGGCGCTTGCCGTTGTGGTGTGAAGGTTCCGTCTTAGCTTCCTGCTACTAAGTCCGGTGGTTCGAGTCCGGCTCTTGCTGTCCTAATTTTTAAGTGCAGAGCACTTTATGGGCTCGCCTTGTCGTCGTACCTCACTAACGGTCGATGCGACTGCCGGAATCAGGCGGCGCAGCGAGAGGATAACGGATCCAAGAAGTGAAGAGGTTTATTTGTCCATCGAAGCAGATACATAACATTCCTCGATGGAACTATGCATCGGGTAACAAATACACATAAGAAGAGCCTGATGTATCGTCGTGAGGGGATCACGCTGAGGTTTCGAAAACCACGCGGTTTAAGTAGTCATAACCGCTCGAACCTCGTGAACTGCTGTCGGTTGTCATACATCTCCCCATTGTTTAGCGCAAAGAAAACTGCAGGTAAGTACATTTGAGGCAAAATTGTGTATATAACCGGCAGCCCCCGCGTTCATTTAGTTAGGAACGCTCGTTGGGTTGGTTTTTACGATAGTAGGCGAAAAAACGCGGCCCCGCAAAAAAAAAAAAAAATGGCGCGTTCGAAATGCCGCAGAAAGGCTCCAGTCGCGCGAGAAAAAAATGGCACGGTCGAAATGCCGCTGAAAGGTTCAAGCTGCGCAAGAGAAAAAATGGCGCGTTCGATATGCCAAAGAAATGCTCCAGCCACGCAAGAAAAAAAAATTACGCGCTCGAAATGACGCAGAAAGGCTCCAAGAATACGAAATTAAAGCAAGCACAAAAAGAACAAAACTCCCGCTGACCCAGTTTCAGGCTGGGGGCGCGCGAGCACTGCGAAGGCGGGAAATTTGAAATGCATTGGGTGGAAGCAGTGAGCGGATAACGGCGCTGCAGCCCATTATGGCGAATCGCTGCTCTGCACTTCCGCCAGCTTTCACATTGAGTGGAACGGCTTTTAATTTTTGTCTATATGTAAGTGTTAATTATAATTTTTAAGGCTTAGGGTTGGTTTTCAGTGTTCCAAGTGATTTGTTTTCAGTTCCATGGGTTATGTTTAGGTTAGTTTACGTTACGTTACGTTACGAGTTAATGGAGCGAAATAGTGCCAGCGAATGCGCGGCATTTTTTCATCGCGCTACTCTCCTCCTCCTCTCTCCGCGAACGCCGATGGAGAGCGCTCGCTTTAGTGGACTGTTTCCATGCGCACCGTCAAACCACCTATCGGCAATCAACTGTTCGCAGAGTGCAAAGCCGAGAAAACAGAATCCTCTCCCCTTCGCCCTCCTCCCTTTCAAAGTAAGTGAAAATGTCCATTTGTACGTTCGTATGCCCCTTCGGCATTTTCTTCATCACTATCATCATAAGCGTCACTACGATTCGCTGAAGAGAATTATGGCTGGGATAACGAGGATAATGACACTTTGTTTTCTCCCCTGAGGTGCTTATCACATTTACTCCCATCCATCATCATCACCATCGTCGGCCGTCATCATTACAGGCTTCAGAAGTAGTTTGAAGATGGGAGAGGGGGGCTGAAGGCAATCATTGACTATTAGTAATTCATTATTAATATTATTTTAGTATTATTATACTTTGGTTTCTTGATGCCACAGGGTTATCGTAGCCAAGAAGCGTCGCGCAAACATTAGCCGCGCCTATCTGAAATCTACTGGTCTATTTGCGAGCAAAGATATGTGGCAACTTCAAAAAAATGATTCGTGTAGTGGTCATTCTTATACACATTTAAAATAGAAACAAGAACACTTTGAGCTTCAGGTCCAGCTTACGCAGTTTTTTTTTCTTTGGAGCCACGATTTGTCTGATCGTGCCAAGACCCAGTTCCCCCCCTCCCCCCCCTCTTCAGAGCCCCTGGCCGTCACCGTCGCCCTTATCGTCGCCATCATCATATAAATCACCATCGACCTGGTTACGTCCACAGCAGAACGACGGCCTGCGACATTTGTGTGTCGTTCTGTGAAGTGAAGGGCGGGATCTCTGCCCTAGAGAGGGACGATTTAAGTGTGAGTGCGAGTGTGAGATGGAAGACGAGTGTGAGTGTTCGTGCATACGCACTTCCCCCATGCCTAGCACATCCTGTGTTGCTCCGAATCTGGTCGAAACAAAAGCTAACCCTAATTTTTTTTATCGTTTTATTCTCTTCTAGTCTCCTATAGAGTACGTGTGGAGTGCGTCAAACTAATTAGAGAATTAAAAAATGTAGGCCAATTGACAGAATTTTCGAAGTACTATATTCCGGCGAACCTCGGCAAGTCCTTTGGAGCCGATATTTTGGCGTCGCCTATGCGAAACCGTTTTCAACTCTTCGGGGGACTCGCATATGTCGTTGCAAACGTAATTTTCCCCCTTCTGTCCTTTCGTAAGCCTACCATCATCTACTCCTGAAAATATGCGCTGGTAAAATTCCGTGATGGCATGCATTTGTTCCCCCGGGCGTTTAATTTCGGCGCGCGTCTTGGCGATCAAACAAGCTTGCCCAATGACGTAGTTTGGTACGCTTGCGTTAGATACGCGTTGAAGGCGACGATAATTATCTATGTCGCAATTACATCTCGTTGAAACGTAGCGCTGAGCCATTAAACGGCCAAAAGGAAAGTTGAATGAAAAATTGTGGCTCCACCGGTCTCTAGGCCGGGCGTAGCCCCTAACGTTATTCTTTCATCTGGGTTTCCTGTTGTGAGTCGAAGCTTTGCATGTATTTCACAGCGGCACACTCGTCATATCGCCACGTAAAATGTGTCTTTAAGAGCTTCTTACATCATGGAATTGGGACTGCGCAGCGCTTATATATGGGATGTTATACGACAAACATGGGCATATATTTACCATCCACGCCTTATTAATGTTTTCTAGATGCCGGTCATTAAGCATTGAGCGTATATGATTTAACCGGCTCGAGTTCATCTCAAAGCAATGAAGAAGCGTAATTAATGTCTTGGGCCTAACGAGTCGAATGCTACCAAAGGCGGAAGTGATTCAGTTATCGCAATTCGGCATTGCATTGCACGGAATGAATTGATTGATTGATTGATGATTGATTGATTGATTGATGATTGATTGATTGATTGAGGATTGTTTAGGTTTAAGCGCCGACGCTACACAGGCGATGCGGCGCGCCGTAGTGGAGGGCTCCGCATTAATTTTGACCACCCGGGGATCTTTAACGTGCGTCGAAATCTCGAACACACGGGCGTTTTTGCTTTTCGCCTCCATCAGCAAATCAGCAGCCGCGGCAAGGAAATCGAATCTGCGTCCTCGTGCTCAGCGGCAAAACGCCTTAGTCACTGAGCCGCCGCGGCGGGTACGGAATTATAGCGCACACGAGAAGTACACTTAAAGCTCGCGAAGCGACCTGGATGAGCACCTATATAAAATCGACGCCGTCCGGGTAAAAACGATTGTCTCCTAGGCTGCTTAGGCGAGCCTTGTGGCATACGCTTTAGAGCGTCAGCCGACTTTAGAACGACCGCTAGTTGATGCACGCGTAAGTCAGTTTCAGCCGAGGCCTAACAGGAAGAAATTCGCTGTAGTGAAAGAATAACGAACGCCACTTCGCAAATACAGTCGACACACCACGCATCTAGAGAGAGAGAGAGAGAGAGAGAGAGAGAGAGAGAGAGAGAGAGAGAGAGAGAGAGAGAGAGAGAGAGAGAGAGAGAGAGAGGAGAGAGAGAGAGAGAGAGAGAGAGATGAGAGAGAGAGAGAGAGAGAGAGAGAGAGAGAGAGAGAGAGAGAGAGAGAGACGAGAGTTTAATGAAAAAACTGGCGATGTCTTAGCCGAAATAGAGAAGAAAAAAAAAAAAAAAAAAAAAAAAAACTAAGCTGCCTGGCTTGCTACGCCAGATGAATGCGATGACGATGATGATTATAATGATGAAGAGGAGTACATATGATTTTAACTAATTACAAAGTCTGATCAAGACTTGTGTCTTTTAGGTACGCCAATAAGGCTTTCGTTGCACGAGCGGCACGTTTGGAAGAATTCCAAGGGCCTAATACGTCCCTGAGTTCTAGTCTTACGGAGAGCGGCCGGCCCAGGGACACTGCGAGAGACACTCTTTGCGTACTAAATCGCGCACAGTCACATATTAGGTGTTTCAGATCTTCACGCACATCACACTCCGGGCACAGTGGCGAGGTGGACTGGTTGATTTTGTAGCAGTAGTATCGCGTGTAGGCGACGTTCAACCGCATGCGGTGCAGTACTGCTTCATCATGCTTGGATAGTCCAGGTGGCATCTTAAAATTACAATGCGGGTCGATAGAGTAGAGGGGCGCGTAATGACGGGATGCGTCTGCCCAAAGCGATCGCTGCATGCTCCATGCCACACTGGATGCAAGGGCTGAAGCATCTTTGCGAGAAAATGGCACCGGTATTTTTGATCCACGTTGGTCATGCGCTGTGGATGCTGCAACGTCCGCCTTCACATTTCCAGTTATCCCGCAATGGGCAGGGAGCCACTGAAGTGCTATTTGATGGTGCGCTTGCAGATCTTGAAGATGCAATGCTTGTACATCAAGCATGAGCTGATCTTTGGGGAAAGACGCCAGGCATTGCATGTGCAGCTCGAGAGTCCGTGAAGATGGCCCACACGCGTGCCGGCTGCTCGATGATGTGAGCCAAGGCCATCCGCAGAGCTGCAAGTTCGGCAGCCGTAGATGATGTTTTATGGCTGAGCATGGCACTGAGGGTGGTGCGGGACGAAGGTATCCACACTGCGACAGTGGATGATGTGGATGACACCGATCCATCAGTGTACAGATGTGTATGACCTCCGTATGTGTTGTAGATATATTCAAGAGCAAAAAACCGTAGAGCGGCAGATGGAATATGCTCCTGCTGTGTAATTACTGGCACCGTGGTCACTATTTTAATGGGCGGGAACATCCAGGGCGGGTGGAGATGAAGTGCTGGCGGCTGGTACTGCTGCGGCAGCAAGTGCACTTGCACATTGCCTGGCCACAATACGCAGTCGCACGCGGAGAAGCTCCTGCGTGCCGAGAGCCAAGGGTGACAGACGTCGACATTCCGTCAGGCTCCAAGCAGTGCTCCAACAGTAGAGGTAGTTTTCGGAACACCAATGCAAGGTAGTTTTCCTCAAGATCTGTGCTTGCATGGACTCTAGAGCCTTGATAGTTCCTTTAGAAAGAGGGACCAAAATGGCGATGCTGTAGCGTATGAGGCCAACCCAGAGCGATTCGTAGAGCCGAAGGAGAGGGTTAACGGAGCAACCGCCGGAGTTTCCGGAGAGCATACTGAATATACGGGCGATTGAGGCAAGCTTCTCCTTGAGATGGCGGACATGAGGTGACCAGGTGAGTGACCTGTCGAATGTCACCCCCAGAAACCTATAGCTGGGAATGTATGGGATGACATTGCCTCCAACAGTGAGCCGTAGTAGTGCGTGAGGTCCCGCTTCGTAAAAGCCAACGCAGCACATTTGCTTGCCGAAATATAATATATTAAATATTAAATATTAAATATTAAATATTAAATATAAATATTAAAATTAAATATTAAATATTAAATATTAAATATTAAATATTAAAATAGGGGAAATATTAACGGCATAGTTATCAGTGTATGTTAGCACGTTTGTTAGCATCGATGCTTTATGATACAACGAAAGTGAGGCACCTTTACAATCACAGAGTGATATTTGTACTCGCGATGCCCTAGTCCCCTCCTTGTGTCAGAATTTTCCGGATTCGTCATGCATCGTGTTAATGGTCTTATACTTTTATAGTCTTTTCTCTCGGTAGTGACCCTGTTACCCGGATGTTTCATCGGTTGTCAGTGACAGTCAAGTAACTCGCACCGACAACAATCCATTTGTTGCCGAACGGAAACAAATGGATTTTTCTGCTTTGTTCCTACGAGACTCTGAACTAGACAAATCTCTCTAGATTATACACAGCGCAAGTGTTTCATGATATGTACTCTTTCGCGCTATGTGTTTATTTTTTTCTTCGGGCATTTTGCTTCAACATTTTGCTTTTGCGTTTGAAATCACAATTTCCTTTTCAATTGTATTTTGTTATCCGGACTAAACTAGCAGCATTCCCTTGTTAGCAGCAGTCACTCGAAGCTTTCTGAACTGAGAAGAGGCCAGCCACATTTTCTTCTTTCTTTTTGTCGGCTCAAATAAAAACATTTTCCACCACCACCACCCTTGTTCCGCGTTTTAACGTCTCTTTGTTTGTCTTCTTCCTGCTGTACCCCTAATGTCTAATATTCACCACTCATCATTAAAGGCACCCCCCATCTGATGTAGCAAGCCTTGTTTCTAGCAGGGCTGACCTCACCAGTTCCCATTAAAGAGCTCTCTCTCTCTCTCTCTCTCTCTCTCTCTACTCTCTCTCTCTCTCTCTCCTCTCTCCTCTCTCTCTCCTCTATCTCTCTCTCTCTCTCTCTCTCTTTTTCCTCGACAAAGGGGCCAATTATAGGTCGGCCCTTTATCCTGTTTTTGAGCATGTTGAACGCGCCTTACTGTTCCGGGTTTACAGCAAATTGCCCGTCATCCCTTGTTAGGCAACTTAACGGTTCGGTAATGCGGGGCTGGCGAAAAATATTTCTTGACTGTTGTATTACAGAGAGGTAGCTTAGAGATAGCCGTCTGTAATGGACAGCCCTGCCCTTGCAATACCAAGTGGAGTCCATATTCAGAGACCCCGTTGCTCGTGACCGCTGTCCGAGCAGGTTGATCAAGGCTTGCTGGGCCAATAGGTACAGGCAGCTTCCCAGGGCGCCTCCACGGGCGCCTCCTAGGCCCCTCTTTTAAGGTTGGGGTTGGGGTTGGGGGTAAGGGGGAGGGAAGGATTCTTCTCACATGCTCATACCTTGTGGTAGGTGTCGGCTGCCTCCCCACAGTACTGATCGAGGCCACTGAAAGAGCAATGAAGTAAGGCTTTTGTAGCCTTTTGGTACTCCGATGGGCAACACCCGGCTGTGACGAAATAGCCTGCACTGTAAACGGCTAATTGTCGAGCCTCTGGAGTGCTGTTGAGAGGGGCTGCCTCTGCGTTGCAAACTTGGCACAGTGGCACAAGGGGTGCTTTATTATTTATTCCGTGGTACACACGTCACACGCAAGGGTGTTAGCCATGCCCATAGCAAAGGAGTAAGCGTTGGTGAAAGCTACTCCTGGGCGCAGGCGCGAAAGTAGGGTGGCGCCCAAGCGAGGCATGTTAGTAGGTAGGTGGCACTGCAGATAGGGGTAAAATAAGGCCTTTTGGGTCAAGCGAGTAGAGGCGAGAGTTCGAGAACTCTGGCGCATTCCACAGAGCAACCATGATTTTGCGGGCGATGGAGAGCAGTGACCTCGCAGCGTGAGGGCGCGATAACGGGATCCAGGCGAATTGTTCACATTCATGGGCATAATAAGCCCATTTGTTTGCGCGTTCATTCCCAAGAATCTCGAAGTGTCTTGACAGACATCGGGACATATTGTGAAGCCCGTGCCTTATTAGGAGGTCATAATCCTCACGGATCTCATCCAAAAGTGGTTCGTATACGGGCTGCGGCGAAGAGAAGCGTGCAGGCACTGAAGGACTGGCCTAGAGTCGCAGATGACCGCCAATTTTTGCGGTGATTCAGGCTTGATGAACAGAAGAGTATCACGAATAGCGGTGAGGTCGACGGGGTTGACGTCGTTAGGTTAGCCATTTTGAGATGTGTGTCGACCGATCTGGCTGGCACTATTACAGTTCCGACAGAACTGGAGGTCGTTACCGAGCCATCAGTCTAGACATGAACCCGTTTTCTGTAAGCCTCATGTAAAAATAGCAAAGGGAGTTGTGGAGAATTACCCGCTTTCTTGGTTATTCCCGGGATAGTTAGGTGCACTTGTAGCTGTTAGAGGCATGAAAGCGGCAATGATGGTCGCACCGCAGGTCTCTATTTATTGGGGAGGATTTCGAAGTGAGCGGCCCACTACCTTAGAAAAGGTTGCTCGTGGTCTCGTTGACGGCAGGGATTCGAGGAGGTGATCAGGCAGCAGAGTGAGATTTCTGATGTCTGCTCGTATACATATAGTGCGTCCGTTGCACCGTAGGATGTAATCGGATGATATCTTGCAATGCAAAGGTTGACACAGTTGAGGCTCAACGCAGTAGACCGAGACACGTCCGGAGACCCCGGGCTCGTGTGGCCTGAATTGTGCGTATGATGGTTTTGCACGCATATGGAAGACAGGCAGGCTGTAATGTAAAACACCGAGAAATAGCGGATTTTAACGGCCAGCGTGAGACTGAACAGTGTGGGACTAAGAACACTTCCTTGTAGGGCGCCCCGGGAAGCATAGTGCTGCGAGGTTGTGCCCTCGGTGATCTCAACAAAAAGGGGTTTTTCAGAAAGAAAACTTTGAATACATCCGTAAGTTCGGCCACCCACTGCCGCATCTTCCAGGCTATCCAGAACGGCGTCATGTGGCACGTTGTCGTACGCCCTTTTTATATCGAGAAATTGCGCTGCAGGTGAGCAATTTATCCTGGTGTACCGATGTCACAAAATCAATAACATTGTCAATCGACAAACGGCCGCGTTGGAATCCAGCCATAGCGTCTGGGTAAATATTCTGGGGCTTAAGATTCCACTCCAGACGGACCAAAACCATTGTTTCCATTAATTTTCCTATGCAGCTTGCCATGGCTATAAAGCGTTAGGTCTAGCGGAGACCTCCCTGCTTTGAGAACTGGAACCATTCAATTAAAATTTCAGTTTCCAGAGACCGAGCCATCTTGCCAAGACTGGTTCACTCGACAAAGAAGAGTGTGACGGGCTTCTTTACCTAGGTGACACGGGGCTGTGCACGTGACACCGTCTGGTTTTAATGAAGATGCACGGCGGCACATAGCTGCATGTGCAGCGTCGAGCTTTTCTATTGAACATAGGAGGTCCATGCGGGAGCCCCGTGAGGTTGGAACAACACGTATCTCGTCTGGGCTAAACGAAGCTTGCAATGGCCCTGGGAGATTCTTAGGCAAAAGTCCTCCGCTACGTCGACTTCCTGGCATTTCTCATGGAGCACCAAGGCGCTAAACGGGCGTTGTTGCTGCGTCGTTGTTCGAAGGCCCCTGGCAGTGCTCCAGTTATGGTGCAGAGGTTTCTGAGGGCCAAGTTTTAGCAAAATGACTTGCAGCGTCGTGGTTACACCTGTGCAATACCACGATGAATTTTCTTTTGTGTACGCCTGGTCTCACGAAGGTCTTGAGTAGATGTTGTCGGCCGGTATTTTTATTTTGCACGACGACGAATAGCTCTCGCATGTTCTAAAGCTTCATCTCAATTACGCTCGTTTTTGGGATGTACCCGAGCACAATACGTGGCGTCCTATGTGGTAGTTATGGCACTTTCGAAGCTCGAAAAAAGCCCTCCGCGTCAGATATCTTCCATGCGATATTTGAAACTAGTCCAGAGTATTCGCCGTATGACGTTTCCTGAGAGCAAACCACCAAGGCCCTCATTCTTCAGGTATGTAGGAAGGTGGTCGCTCCCATGAGTTTCAATATCCGTAAACCACCGAACAGCGTCAGCAAAACTTTTGGAGACCAGTGCCAAGGGCTACGCAACCGTTATATGTTGCTCCGGGAAGAAAAGCAGGGCTGGCCATCGTGTACAAAGCAAAGGTCATGTCGGACGTCAGTGAGACACAGTTTCGACCTCATAGATCATTCTCCTGGCTACCTCAGAGCATATTGCGGTGCATAGAAGTCTCCAATTATGATATAGGTCGAGGGGTGTACCAGATGATTTTTTCTAGCCTCTTGGCAATAGAAGCCTCCTGATGGAGACAGATTAATGTCCTACTAGTGTAAACGAGATTATATATGTATTGATTGCTGTCATGTGACTGCACAGAGTAGAATATGTCACTTCTCTTCAGATGAACACCACTACTTTGTTCGACACGGCATAAGGTGACGAGATACACATTTACGAGACGCAGTTGACGAGAGACGGCTCGCGAATGAAAATGATATGCAAGTTATGTATGAGCCCCCAACTGCCGAAGGTCCGAAAAAGGGAACTTAGAATTTTGGCTTCTAGCATTCTGGCGTTCCACTGGAGTATAGCGGCGGCGCGTCTTACTCCATTCCAAAAGGACCTTGACAGAGACGCCATAAGGCTAATTGAATGAGTTGAATTTGTGAATTAAATGGGATTCTCGGTATTACCCGAGAATCCTATTTAATTCACAATTCAACTCCATGGAACCTGCTGGAATTAATGCGTATAGGGGCAACTTGAATCCTGCTATATTCACAGGGAATACAGCATTAGGCACTGTCTCGCTTGTACCTTATCCAAAGAATATGACCCCTCCCTCTGCTCCTTATGCGACACCTAATTCCTTTTCTTTTCATTCCTTAGCTTCTAGTTTAGTACGCGCAGGCATCCCTCTAGCCTTTTCTTTGGAATTCTATTTTATTTTATTCTTTTCTCTGTCTTTCTTGCGCCGCTTTTCCCTGTGTCCCGTACGTCCCCCTAACTTTATCTTTTCGTTTTTGAGTTTCAGAAAAAGCCTGTTCCAGGAATGTTGCTGTTGGCGGACACCTGCCATTTCAGTTGTGCGGTTATTGCTTTTTCTTGTATGTGTGTGCGTGTGCGTGTGCGTGCGTGCGTGCGTTCGTGCGTGTGTGTGTGCGTGTTTGTGCGCGTGTGTGCGCGCGTGTCTGCGTGTGCGTGCGTGCATGGGTGTGTGTGCGGTACGTGCTTGTGCTTGTTGTGTGTTGTGGTGCGTGTGTGAGTGTGCGTCGTGTGCGTGTGGCGTGTGCGTGTGCGTGTGTGTGTGTTGTGTGTGTGTGCGTGCGTTCTTCCTTTTTCTTTGTTTTTCCTTTCCTGGACCTAGTTATTCTTTCCTTCTCTACCTTTTCATTAGCCTGAGGCTTGCAGATGCTTCTATAAGGACTCCTCTCACCGCCTGTTCTGCTTCCGGCGCTTCTGAGAACTTTCTGTAGGCCGCGCGGTGGGGCAACAACCCCCTCTCATCCTTTCTCCTCCAAGAATTTCCCGGAATATTAACCCCCGGCTTACTTGCCCTCTTACCGACTTCGCGGCTCAAACATATATACCTTTGTTTCCCCCTAAATATCCCCCCTGCATAATCCCGAACCAATTCACGTCCTGTATTCCACTTCCTTTTCTCCTTCTCTCCTCTCACCGGGGACCTACCCCCATATAAAGCGTGCCATCCTGGCGATGGCTTTGCCCTGACGAAGGCAATTCTCTTTGCTGAAACTTTGGCAACAATCTGGTTTCTACCTAGTTCGCAGTTTTCTTTTGCTTGTGTTCTCTACCATCTTCCAAGTTTTTATTGCTATATATATATATATATATATATATATATATATATATATATATATATATATATATATATATATATATATATATATATATATATATATATATATATCGCCATATATATATATATATATATATAATAATATCTGACGTCAGCTGAGCGGAAACTTTTCGTACGCCACCCCAAGACTTCCCAATCCAATTTCTGCGGTCCGCATTCGTTTAGACCTCACATTGTAGGGATTGTGGTAGCTACCAGCTGACTTCCGAAAATGCTACGTAATTCGCAAACGTCAAAACCAACTGACAAGGGAGATCCTTGAAGCCTACGAGATTAATTCCAACAAAGACACGTGTGCCAGCTGGCCTTCTGTGCTGTTAACAGACAAAAAATAGCTTATTTATCGGGTTATCATACTTAAACAGCAATGGCATCTCGAAATGTATATGTGCGGCTATCCTCGCTTGTCTTTCCATTCCTTTGTTGCAACGAAAGTCTGCGTATAAGCATTTTTTTGAACAACAAACACCAGCTGTTAGTCTGCGCTGTCTCCCGTTTACGTCTTGTCCGCGTCTGTTCCAAGAACGATTTACGGACACGCCAAAGCTTCGGCCCGGTTCAGACTGTTGCCGCAACTGTCGTAATAACTTTAAAGAATGACGTCATTTCACGGCTCAGCCAACCTAACAGCGTGACATGCAGTTTTTTTACGTCCATAGATCACGATATGGCGTTTGCGTGGGTAGTCTGAACATAGCCTTACACCTCTGTACAGATGGTGTTCCTTGTCCGCGGATGTCCGCACGTGCATATGTGCGTGCATTGTGTCGTGCGTTGTACATTACGTGGTAGGGAACGCGGTTATAAAAAAAATTCCCCGCATTTCCCCGAGGGGAAGAATGTGAAAGTGCGAATGCACGAGTTGAATTTGCGCGGTTCGGTAATGTTCGCGAAAGAGAGATCACACACACACACACAACTACAAAGAAAGAAAGATGCATTTATTCACAGACACCTATTTGTGTTGTCGTTGTACTTGATTGCTAGAGCGGATCTCAGCTTTGAAATTTCGTGTCAGTACTCCTTTAAGCGGGTGCATTAGCCCTTCTCACGCCCGATTCCTGGCCAATCCCCCACGTGGGTATGTGCCATGTCAGCGGCCAGGCAGCGCGCGCCCATCTTCCCCCGTTGCCAAGGAAGACGAGGAGATTCCTGGCCAATCCCCCACGTGGGTATGCAATGCGGACATCGCCAATTGATTGCTAGAGCGGATCTCAGCTTTGAAATTTCGTGTCAGTACTCCTTTAAGGGGGTACGAAAAAGAAGCCATGGGGATAACCAAGCCAAGTAGGCGAGAAACGTCGCTAGCTGCAATGGCGGCGCCTATGACGGGCCGCGATTGCAGCGCCAGATTTCCCTCTAGTATATATTAGTATGAAACTCTATGACATAAACAGCTACCTGCAGTCAACAGGAGCGCTTGATCATTGACGTCGCCACCACTGGCGTGTTCTAAATGGCTATTTAAAACTGGTCGTACTTTATGTCTTCTGCGTGTCAGAAAGGGGGTATGCCTCACGACTACAATAGCAATGCGGGTACATAGCCTGCATTGTGCGGACGTTCGAGTTCTTTTTCTTAATTCGTATTCACGCGGTAACGCCCACGAGAATTGGTGTATTCGGTGCTACCAGCAGTGAGACCAACAACGCCGGTGCTCGAACCACTGTGCAGAACGTCTGCAATTATCCACCGCTGCAGTAATATGCGAAACTCGGGGTCTCTCAGCAGCATCCATTTAACCCGATGAAAAGCATGGCTGTATCCTCATTGTTCGGTGCTAGCTTCAGCCGGTGGGGGCAGTATTTCGAGTGGTTGCGTGCCCGCTATCTCAGTGCGCGGCCACCTCATCTCATGTAGGCATAACCTTGTGCGTAAAACAAAAATAAATTATACTCGTGTTAAACAACTTGGTGATGAATGCATACGTGGGACAACAGTGTGAACAAGAGAACTGCGAGCGAGGAAGTCTTGAGGGGCTGCGAGTGACATTCCTTTACACTATGGTCACTTGCTCACTCGGCGTCAGCCAGTCAAAAGTGATAAGACGAGCATGTCGTTCGAATGGCGTAAGTTTGCTTCCGAGGAGCATATTTTTTAGGGGACCAACCTCCCGTAGAAAAGAGTAGAAAGAAAAAAGGGACATGATATGGAGTGGGTTTTGTACTCTCCACCACTAACGAGATCTGAAACGCACTATAGTAAGGTAAACAATTCAAGGCTGTATTCTATTAACGACCGGCTTCCTACCGGTTGTGGTTTCATCGAGTATCTTCTGCCGTTTTCAAGAAAACAAAGCTATTCACCACATGTTCGGTTTCTTGGATCGACATTTTCATGGATAGGGGATTTTAGTTCTGGCAAAAAGGTGGTAGGCTAAAATCACGGAGCAAAAATAAGACAGGGGCGAAAATGAGGCTTCCTGGCGTGGCCAGATAATGTCACAAGCACTGGTTATAGGTTAAGCTAGCGGCATCTGCCGCGGGTGAAGAAACTTCGCGGCCGTTGCGATCGGCATTTCACTGCACAGCCACGGGATGAATTTCTACCGCTATCATTTCGTTCATCAGGTTCCGCTGCCCTCTTCTTCACCGTCGCAGTTACGAAGATTTGCATTCTGCCTTGGTTTTAACGCGCTAGCGTTATTAGGCTCATTTTTCGATTTTGCCCTGCCTTCTAGCATCGCCTCCTGTAAAAATACAGGAGGCAATGCTCGTAGCCGTCCACTATCAGCCGTGCTCATCAAGCGTCCACGGAAGTACGTCATCAGTGCCAACAACTGCGGCAGCAAGATACGGGGCACGCCGGTATCAGAAATGTCGAGCAGCGTAAATTAGATTGTGGAAAGGAGCGTCCTACGGCAGAAGTAAACATACGCGATTTGAGCAAGCGCCGCGCCTGCGCACTGAAGTTCCTTCTACAGTTGCATGCTGAGCAGACATGGTCGCCAGGCGTCCCCAGAACTTACGCCGCCACCGAAGCGCCTCTCCTTCGACCTAAATTGATGCCGGAGGCAACATTCTGTTACAGCTAGCTTAAGCAGGTGGCAAAAGATGAACACCAGGCTCTCAAAAGCCAAGGAAGGCCTACATTGCAATCAGAAAGAAATTGTGGCACAACAACAAAGCGAGTATCTGGCGTCTAATTACACGAATCTTAAAATAGTTTAAAAATTTTGCGGTCCTGTCACCATCGTAAGCTCAGGTCCTGCAAACGATTAATGGCGCTAACAATCGGCCAGCATGTGATCCCCGAAAAAAAGTCCCGTAAGTATCTTGGCTCTACAGAGAAGCGCCAGAGCGAATCGCCAAATATTTGACCCACATTGGAAAACGCAGGGCCAGGAAGGACAGAAAAAATTATGGAACTGTTCATGTTCCGGATATCGTACACTACTTACCATTACTGAACAAGGACATCATCAGGTCAGCATTGGGGGCAGTCTCCGGATTGTCACAATCACCGCAAAAGTCTTTAAATTGTGTATTACGATAGCTTTGAATAAGTCAGACTGTCCTGACACAACGTCCGGGGAAAACAAAATGGTCATCCTATAAAATTTAGTCACAAATCCAGAAAAAAAGGCTGGGCGCCACGATGGATATGTCACCGATCCAGCGACTTTCCATAAACCCCCCCCCCCCCCCCTGACAAACAGATCGAAATCACTTGAAGAAGGGCTTGTGTTCGGGCTAGTTGGTATTCAATAACGTTCATCTTAAGCGCATAAAATCACACGCTTGTCCTTGTCTTCTGTGTCCGTGTGATTTTATGCGCTTTAGATGAACGTTATGGAATACCAACTAGCCCGAACGCAAGCCCTTCTTCAAGTAATTTCTAGTTCATCGGGCTCTTTTCAATGTTTAATCTCCAACCCTTCTCTGCTAGCAACCCTGATAGCGTTCTCGGTTTGCCAGTCCCGCACCCTGTCATACTGCCTACGTGTCAAACAACTACCCCACAACGTTTTAGCAATGTTTGGGGGTTTTAACCGTCATACGGTCATGGTAATCGGATTTCCAAGGTGCTGCGGTCGGAGTGGCAAAGACAGGAACGCCTGTACAGGGAGTGCCTCTACAATAATGTGCACCGCCAGCAAGTTCCCGCGTTTGTGAAGAAGAAACAGTGGCGTGATTATTGCGCACAGATGCACCGGATTGCGAAAAGCCTCTGGATGTAGTCTCTCGCCTTACTTCGCATGAATCGCCCTAAGAAGACGCAGGCATCAAGTAATGCCATCCACACTTTGGAGGACATTACGCTGCCTGACCATGTTCGACGCACGCTCAGTTTCGGGGCAAAGTGTGCGGTGGAACCTGTGTTGTCCGGACCTAAGCTGCTATCGCTTGTGCGGAGAGTGGCTAGTGCGGCATCTGAAAGTGAGAGGGATAGGTGCACCTCGGAAGGCGTCGACGTTCTGTTGCATCGTGAACCTGCCCATCACCGGTTGCCTGTCAAAGACGCCGTGGGGTATCTGAAACACCACAACTTGTGCGTCGTCCCGTCCGACAAAGAAGGTGGGTTCGGGGTTTTTTCGCATGGTTTGTTCTTTGAGAAGGCAATGAAAGCGATTGGTGATGTAATGATCGCACGATATGATGTATCGCTAAAAGCTGTTAAGACGAAGGCTCGCAAGCTGTGTGAACAAATACACTTAACAGGGCTGTCCAAACAAATTGAAAAATGCACCAAACTTGGGATAGACATGTTTTTTGCGGTGAAGACACATAAGGAGGGGATGCCTTTTCGTGTGATAGTGTCATAACGGCACACCTGGCAGAAAGCAGTAGGCCTGTTTATACAGAAACACCTTCAGCTGCTGGACGTTGGGGATCCCTTCCGTACCAGAAACTCCGAAGAGGTCTGTTACTTCTTGACACAGCACTCCCACTGTGCATTTAATGGTTTTTTTCTGTGGACATAAAAGAACTCTATCACTCCTTGCCACATGACCGCGTCCTGGAGTGTGTCGAAGAATGAATTTTTGAGTTTGGTCCCGTAGCCTTTCAAAATGAAAGTGGAGTACCGATGCAAGGGTTTCTCGACCTCTTATCGATCTATCTGCAGTCCAGCTATGTTTCCTGGAACGGCGAAACCTTCATACAAAAAGAGGGTGTCGGTATAGGGTCCTGTGTTGCTCCAGTGCTGAGCGATCTTTTTCTGGGCCATGTCGACCGGGTGCTAGCGGTTAGATTGATGTCAACAAATTTCGCCAAAGTGTACAGGTTTGTAGATGATTTTTTGGTTGTCCTTCATAGGGGTGCGCCTAGCTTTGAGAACGATGTGCGGTCAACACTGGCAGTGTTCAAAGATTGCCTGAATCCGCTTCAAGTAACGCACGAAGTACCAGAAGGTAACGCTCTAAAGTTCTTGGACATGCGCCTCATGTTTTCGGACAACCAGGTTTGCTGGAGTTACGCACCCCGCAGCCAGAAGCCCCTATTGTCATATAACTCCGCGCACATCAAACTGGTGAAACGCTCAGTAGCGATGATGTGCTTCACCAATGCCCTCAAGAAGTCCTGTGTCTATCACGTGCAAAGCGCTGTGGAGGCACAGGTCTCTCGGCTGAGACGGTCAGGGTATCTTGAACACGTCATTGTGGCAGTCGTTGAGGCTGTCCACAGGAGTGAGAAGCAGGCATACAAAGCGACGGAAACCAGCGTGCATGACGGCAACGAGCGCCGTTAGACGGCGGTTATACCGTATTTGCACGGTATCCCACATCGGTTAAAGAAAATAGGGCCCAGAGCTGGCGTTTGGGTTGTAATGGCCGCTCCACTCAAGCTCGCGAGGCTTTGCAGAGACACATGTCCTGTACAGAAAGAAAATACTGGCTGTAGCATTGGGCACCAAAACAAGCACGTAGAATGCGATAGAGGGGTTGTATATCGTGTTCGTTGCCCTGTGGAAGGGTATATGTAGGACAGACGGCACGGTGTGTCGACTCCAGGTTACGCGAACATCAGAATAACGTACAGAAAAGAAAGGATGGGAACCTGTCAACTCACGGCGGTGAGTGCCCCCAGTGTGAGCCGTACTTTCAAAACTCTGTGATATTGTTATATGATTATGATCAGCGCACGCTTGAGATAGTGGAGGCAGCTGAAATGCAACTACCGTAAAATCCCGAGAGATAGCCCACCTATCATCGAGAGCAAATCGAGGGAAAATATGACGTGGGCTAACTTTCGGTGTGCAGTAAAAAAAAGTTGAGAAATGTATCGCAGCCAAAGAACGAACACGCGTTTATTAGCACTGTATTATTCATTCGTCGTCAAAACCGTCGAACGAACAGTCGCTCTCACTGTCAAACAAAAGGTCGACCACCTCCTCACGCACGGAGTTCGACGTGGTTGGCAGGGCAGCAGAAGGAGGGATCGCCGAAGCGAGCCGCTCATGAAGCTCTCCGTCTTCTGATCCATGGAGGGCTGTTGATATACCGCACCTTTTCAGGTTCCTGTGACCTGTTATCGCACCCTACCCACGCTAGCTAACCTCGTTTCCGCGGGCGTCATCCCCGGCTGGGATGATGCTATTGTCAGGGGTGGGTTATCTTTAGGTGTTATTGAAAAAAAATGGAAAATCGTGCCAAAAACAGGGGTGGGTTATCTTTCGGGGGTGGGGCATCTCTCGGGATTTTACGGTAGGCGATTTCCAATGTGTCAGTACAACATCGGTATAGCCTTGTCAGATAAGGAGGCAGCGTTCTTAAAAAAGAACTGTTCATGGTAATGACTGACGCGGGTGGGACAGCGCCAAGTGATTTCGTTATTTTAATCTCTGTATAATCGTAACGTTTTCTGCATCTCGTCTTTTTTTTTTTGGTATATATTTCACCGCGATTCAATAAAATCCAGTTTGAAGTAGCGCTTGCCCTTGTCTTCTGTGTCCGTGTGATTTTAAGCGCTTAAGATGAACGAGATCGAAATCTACGCGACACAGGCGATAAGCCAGGACCCCTTGAGGAATGTTCCATAATTATGAAGAAAACAGTATACGCGGAGGCCGGGACATTCGTAAGTACGAAGGCAACAATTCTCGTAAAGGAGTAATATAGCAATCGCTGCAACTCCATTACCTTCCTACACACGCAAATCGAATCCTCTCTGCGAACCCCCGCCCCCCAGCGGAACTATCGAATAGATGCTTAAACAGCTTTACACACGCTCAATCGGCCATTAGTCTCTTGGCGACAGGCAGAGTATCTAAACGCTTGAGAAATGTTCTCGAATCCACAGTCATAAAAGTTCACATTGCATTAACACACGGGCACGGGTCTGGAAGGGACCGACGCAGCCGATCAAGGTCCACTCCAACTCGGATACCGCGCTCCTTGTCGACCGCCACTACCACACTCCCCTCACCAAAAAATATGGAAAACGTTTCCTCATCCTACGCCTAGCTACACCAACCTTCGCCGTGCCAGACGGGAATCTTATTGCTAAAGGATCGTAAAATCTGCTCAGGATGCAAACCAACACATATATCCACAAATCTTGGATTGGCGAAGATGTTTGGTAGAAAACGCCCGACATTATCTTAAAGACGCAAAACACCCACTCTCTTCACCGAAATCTGGTCATTTTCAAGGATGTTCTCAGGAGTGAACAACTCAAATATCACATATCCAACCTATAACGACCCATGACAGTCTGCTCTGGCCAGCTTGTCACCTAAAAATTAGCGTGAGCTGATTCTGAGGCCCTGGAATTCTGTTTCACCTCACAGGTACAACCATCTCTTTATCAACTCTCCTCAAACTTCCAATAAATCTTACTCAACAAATATGATTCACGCCCTCCCTCCTTCCTTCCCTCCCTCCCTCTTCTGTCTTATAAAGAACCATAAACGTTCTGTCAGGCCACACGATAAACACTTTTAAACTTTGACTCTGTCTTTCTCTCTCGAACTGACCAACCCCACGCAGCCGCGACTATTCACAGCACATATCTTCAGCCACGCAAGCGTAGATGTGCTCCGGGTTTCCTATGCCGCGGTGGTTAAAACCACTGCAGCTAGCCTAGCTCTCGTCACTGAACTTTAGCACTTGGAAAGCATAAATAATAAATGCAGCAACTCCGTTCCAAAACGGTCCCTCCACGCCGGAGTGACTCTAGTGCGTCATACCTCTTAAGACCCAAACGTAGATGTCAACTTTTTTTTGCGACATTATATGGTCTTGAAGTGCAGAGGTGCGCTGCCTGACACGAAACGTAGGACAGGGTTAATACCACAAAAACAGACAAGGTGAGGCGCAAACTATCAACTGTTTATTATCTTGTGAAGGGGGGCGGTTATATATGACGGAAATGAAGTAACATGCACGAAAAAATAACAATAAAACGCTACACGTGACATGATATCTATTCCTCATTTAGGAAACTTATTTCACGCGCCGAAAGCCGGATTGAATGGGCGCTAACGCAATCTTCCTCCACTCCTGACAACATTGCATATGCTTCGTATATCTCGCGGGTGACAAGGTGTTTCAAGGTGTTTCCGCTACGTCGACGACTTTTTAGTATGCATGCCTTCAGGAACAAATCTCGACAGTGCCATCCCTAAAATTATGGAACAGTTCAGCCGGTTGCATGTGGGGCTAGATTTCACACACGAAAAGCCGGAAAAACAAGTGCCTACAATTTCTTTATCTGTTTTTAAAGGAAGAAGAATTTCACACATGTTGGGCCTACCGCACGAGAGGGGAGAAGGGACTGCTGCCTTATGACTCGTCCCACACCAAATTGATTAAGCGTGGAATTGCAACTTCCTGCATCACGCAGGCAATCACGAAATCGTGCTCGCACACTGTGACGGACAGCCTAGACCGCCAATGTATAAGGCTGAAAAAGGGTGGTTACCCTACCCATGTACTTGTATCAGTTGCAGAGAATGTGCTGAAGAAGGTGAAAACCGCGAACAGCCCCGAAAAGAACAAGGAAAGACCTAAGATTCGACCAGTTGTCATGAACTACATTCACAAGGGTTTCGCACCGGCTAAAGAAAGTGGGCGCCAAACATAATATTCCGGTGGTATTTTCTGCCCCGTTGAAACTAAAGGGACTGTGCAAGGCTGCAAATCAAGAGAGGAAAAAAGGTTTCGAATGTGGCACACGGCACAGGCGCCAGTTCGTCAACTGCGCAGAGGGTATTGTATACAAGATCCCCCTCTCCTGTGGTAGGTCGTACGTGGGGCAATCAGGCCGCTGTCTCAACGACAGATTACGGGAACATAAGAATGCATGCGCGCAACTGGCGGCAAATGGAAATTTGGCCGCGCATGTTAAGAAGTGCGAGAAGAAATGTTCGCCCGATTTTGAGGGGACAACCATTTTGTTCCGCTCCAGAGACAAGATCACCCGCGAGATATACGAAGCATATGCAATGTTGTCAGGAGTGGAGGGAGATTGCGTTAGCGCCCCTTCAATCCGGCTTTCGGCGCGTGAAATAAGTTTCCTAAATGAGGAATAGATATCATGTCACGTGTAGCGTTTTATTGTTATTTTTTCGTGCATGTTCTTCATTTCCGTCATATATAACCACCCCCCTTCACAAGATAATAAACAGTTGATAGTTTGCGCCTCACCTTGTCTGTTTTTGTGGTATTAACCCTGTCCTACGTTTCGTGTCAGGCAGCGCACCTCTGCACTTCAAGATGCTAAAACACCAACTAGCCCACTCCCAAGCCTTGCTGAATTATATGGTCGCTCGCCCGCGCTTGCTGCAATGGGCCGTTTCGCCTCCTATATATTCTTGCTCCGTGGCTAAAATGAAACGGTTCACACTTACCTTCGGCATCAAAACCATAGCACAGAAATAACTCAATAAACACGAATGAGGCAGTTGAAGGTGGGTCAGCGGGAGTGGCTCAGGAAAAACGGAACTAGAAGTAGGGAAAGTAGGGATAAGATAAATAACGTTGGTAGCAAATAATAGATTCGGACACCCCAGGCATGGGAGAATATGCAAGTGAAGGCCTGAGAAAGCGTGAAAAAACCTGATAAGGCGATGTGATATTCATCCGGAGAACGAAGGGTTGGATCCCGGCCATGGTGGTTAATTTTAAGAGCGAAAACGTCAGTGTGTCGAGGTTTGACGCACGTTAAAGATCTACAGATGGTCCAAAGTAATCAGTAGTTCTTTAGTACGGCGTTCCTCATGTCCAGGTGTAGCTACGACGAGCTAACTAATCCCTTCGAAATTTGAAATCTGCGTAAATATAACGATGGGGATGATGACGGCGGTGATGATATATATGAATCTTCCCAAGCACAAGAACTTTGGTCAGCAATAAATGAGCAGTCACAGTACATCGCATGTAGAAATGTTTTAGTGTTAAGGAAGACCTCTACTTGAAGATACACTGGCTTAATGATTTTTTATCTTAATGAAAACACCACATCTTTAAAAGCTCTTTCGGCGTTTGTATGGCACCAAATGGTGCTTTATTTGCTTAGAAATAATTAATTAGAGATTGTAATTCTGTGTCTTGTTTATCTTCCACTTCTCTATAATGCAAAAATGTGTGTCACACATCATGAAGACCTTTACGTTACTCGAAAGAATTTTCCCATTTTAGGGGTTACAGTTAGACGTCCGGGCTCTAAACCGAAGACCAGCGTTCCCCCAGACCGAACGAAGCCACCGGCTACGCCCAGTTAGCACGTCGCTTGAAAAGGTGGTGGGCATCCTTTGGCTCTCTGTTTGAGGTTCTGCTGTTTCTTCGAAGTGCCAGCGAACTAAACGGAACTGGGCAGTTGTGTCGCGGGAGTATTTTTGTCGTGCCCCTGATGTTTCGAAGTCCACAATGTTGTACAGAGGGGTTGGAGTGGAGGCGAGGGGTTAGCGTTTATTGCAGTGTCTTTGAAGCCCTTAGAGATTATAGTGTGTTTTTTGGGGGTATTGGGGGTGTGTATGGAATGTTCAGAGTGTGCAAAATGTACTTTTTGTGGGTTGAATGTAACTGTTGCGCGAGAAGTCTGGTCCGTCATATAAAATGGTTTATCAAGGCAAGCCTATGCGCATAGCCACGCTTAATGTGAGGGGGCTTGCTGATAGAAGGCGTCCAAACCAGTTGTCCCGTCTTGTGACAGATGAGGATCTAGATATAGTTGCTCTGCAAGAGACAAAGGTTGAGAAGGAGGATCAGACGGACCGTATGGTGCGGCCGTTTATGTCACTCTACGATGTCAGTGTCTGACACGCTGTGGGTTTATCTGGGGGTTGTGCGCTCCTAATACGGCGAAGTGTAGGGGCGACACCAAAGACTGTCACCGCGTCGGAGTCAGGACGGTTTGTTGTACGTGACTTGGAGTTTAATTCAAACAAATGGCGCGTTATTTGTGTATACACCCCCACCAAAGTCGCTGAAAGGAAACTGTTTTTTTTAGGAAATCCGTAAGTGGTGTATACAGAAAGGCTAGTTATTTTAATGGGTGACTTTAACTGCATGTGTTCTGCGCGCGAGAAAAGTAGCTCGTCCACTTTTAGGGATGGAAGTACGGTAGTACTAAGCGATATAGTAGCCGATTTTGCACTAGAAGATGTAGGTGATAGCATGAGTAATGCTGGTTCGTTTGCTATACGCACTTCCAAGGCAATAGCCACGCGCGTCCAGATAGGGTGTATTTATCTCTTGATCTTCTGCCGCAGTGTGAAACTTATAAAGTTACTTCTGTCTCGTTTAGCCATCACTGCCTGGTATCGTTAACGTTAGGAAGGATCGTAAAGCGGCGAAAGGCCTTTTGTTGGGGCTTGTAGAATATGAATAATAAGTTACTCGAAGACGAAGTATTCGCGGAGGCAGTTACCACATGCGGACAAAAATTTTTAGCGGCGAAGGCGACACGAACATTATATTTAAATGTGAGCTTTTCAAACAAGAGGTAAAAATGAAAGCCCTGGAAAGGTCGGGCGCACTTAACAAGGAGGGCAAACGTAAAGAAGCTCTGCTACGAAGTATCCTTGATGTTTGTGTCAAGGAAGAATGCAAGTCGTCCGCGACGTTCAAGGATGATATTCGAACGCGGAAGGCGCAGCTCCAGGAATTAGATTAGGAGGAGTACCATGGTGCGCTTGTACGCACGAGAGCCGAACGGTTCCTGCTTGGTGAAGCGCCGACTAAAAGGGCGCTCAGCTCTGAAAAAAGATATGCACATAAAAACATGATAGTGGAAATCGAATATGATGGCGTAGTGTGTAACGACCAGGCAAGCATCGAACGTAGCTTCTGTGGCTACTATGAGTTGTTTGCTCGTCAGTCTATTGATGCAGTGCAGTTTGAAAACGAGTTTAAGTGTTTGTTGCCATGCATAAGTGAAGAAAAAACAGCACGCATAGAAAGTGATATTACAGTCGACGAAGTAAGGAGGGTTATTGAGGGACTGATCCCAGGGAAGACGCCGGGTCCTGATGGGCTGACCGCAGATTTTCATAAAATGTTTAAGGATGGCATTAGCCCTGTTCTAGGAAACGTCTACGCCGAGTCGTACAAAACGGGAGTGCTACCACCTTCCTTTCTTGTGCGACATACAGTGTTTATACCCAAATCAGAGGATGAAAACAAACTCAGGCACATCTCTGCGTATCACCCAATCAGTTTGACAAACGTCGATTATAAGGTGTTAATGAAAATATTAGCTAGTCGTTTGCAGACTGTAATAAAACGTATTGTGGGACCACACCAAACGTGCGGAATAAAGGGGCGGTCAATAGTGATAAATACTCATACTGCCAGAAGTGTTCTCGAATGCTGTGACAGTATGCAGGGTGCTTTGGCCATGCTACAGATAGACCTGGCAAAATCATTTGACCAGGTATCCCATGAGCTTCTTTTAGATATGCTACATCATGTGAACGTAGGTTCTGTTGTTCGCGAGGAGTGCGCAGGACATACAATGGGTGTTGTAATAACCTTGTTCTAAACAAAACGCTAAGCAAACCCATTCAAGTTCAACGAGCTGTACCTCAGGGTTGTCCATTGTCACCGTTGCTTTTTTGTTTGTACATTGAATCCCTTTGTTTAAGTATCATAAGAAGTGAGAGAATCAACGGTTTTCGGTTAGAGTCCTCTGAAGTACGAGTGCTCGCCTATGCTGACGACATAGCCATTTTTTGCGTCGACAGGATAATCATAAGTGTTGCTGTAAACATCTTAAAAATGTTTTGTAAATATAGTGCCAGTGGAGTCAACTGGCAAAACTGCTTGGGGTTCTGGCACGGGGACTGGGATTGTACGCCAAGTGTGTTCAAATGTATCAGCTGGCAGACGACGCCAGCTAAGTACTTAGGAGTGCCCCTAGAATATTATGAAGATACAGACCCCTATTGGCACAGACTGCTGAACTACGCGAAAAAGCAGAGAAATGGAAAGGCAGTGGTCTGCCCATGTTCGCACGGGTATCAGTGTGCAATGTCTAATAAGCAAAATATGGTATGTGCTTCAGGTTCTGCATTGTTCGTGTGCGAATGTACAGGCCTTGCACCGGGTGTTCGCAGTACTTATCTGGGAATCGGCCTGGAAAAGAACAAGCCGCACGAACCTCTTTCGGCATGTGCGTGAGGGTGGCCTTTCTTTGTCCCATTTGTTTCTGCGGCAAGTCTCCAATCGCTTTTTGTTCTTTCGTGATGTGAACGATCCTTTCTTGCGCACTATTTGTCAGCTGAAGTTATCCAGCGCATTGCCTGAATTTGTTGTTACATCTGCACACATTTCTGTGGGAGCAATCAAGGGCTACTTCCGTAAAGTGGTTCAAGCGACCCAGTTTTTGCGTTCACGTTTCAGTTTAGAGTACTTATCAAGCGTTACGAGAAAACGTTGTACCATGATTTGGTTGACTTTATGCTACCTGTGCCGCTGTACAGGACAATGTATCGTTTAGGGCCTGGGCAGGACGTGCTGAAACGTGTAAAACGTATGGTAGTGCGGCCTTGTGTGAAGTCTTTCTTTTTTAAACTTCACGTGGGTGTCCTGCCAGTAAAAACGTGGCAGAAAGAGAAGGGTTTGTACCTTACAGGGGGGGAGGGGGGGTGGGGGGGGGAGGGTTGACTGCTACCCGTGTAAAAAACCCGAGACTGTAGAACATGTGTTCCTCGAGTGTTGGGACGTAGTTTTTTTTTTTTTTTCTTGGGCGTGCTTCAGCGGACCTTGAAAAAGGACTTCCTTCTGGACGCACATAAGATCAGGTTCCTAGCCATTGAGAGTGACAACGGGGTACCATACGACCTCGTCATGGTCCTGGCCCTGCACGTCATTTGGAAGTCGCGTATGGCAATTCGTCATCGTGACGTTGATGCTAAGCGCTCGAAAGAGTATTTTGCTGATTCTATGCGAATATTGATCGAAGTCTGGAGGGCTCAAGCTGGCCCTCCGGAGTGGCTGTCCGGGATGGAGACTCTCACGGACCTCAAGCAATTTTAGCCGTTTTCTTCTAGCAGGGTTTTGGCGAGCAGTTTTTATCATTATTGTGTTTGCTTTCTTTGGTTCAAGTGCTGTGTAAAAGCATGGCAATAAAAAGAAGTGGCTCAGGGGGTTAGGCGTTGCACTGCTGAGCCCAAGAACGCGAGTTCAATTCCCGGCCGCGGCGCCCGTTTTCACAACACCACCATTGTGGCGAGATTTTAGCGCATGTTAACGATCCTAAGGTGGTCCAAATTATGCCGGAGACTTCCACTACGGCGAGCCTCGTATCCCACGTGTAGTTTCGGCGGTTGAATTACTGGAAATATATATTTTTTTATCTTCTGGTGAAAAAAACGCTTCGGTGTGATGACGTAAGTTGCCGGCACAGCTGGCGATCGTGTCTGCCGAGCATGCTACCACCGAATGGGAATAGAACAAACATCACCGCGCAGGCGCGGCACCTGCTGAAGCCGCCTGTCCTTTATTTCGTATCCGCCGTTGTATCATTGTTCTTTTCGAACGTGTGTTGCCGTTGCACCATATAACAATTTAGCGGAGACCTGGAATCTTGCTGCCTCAGTCGTAGCTTCCGGATGGCAGCGGTGAACTATTTCCGTGGGCGCCTGATGAGCGCGGCTTAAAGAGGACGGCTAAGGGCCACGGGGAGATCGAAAAATGAGCGAAATAACGCTATGGCGTTAATAAATAAATGAGCCTAATAACATTATCGCATTGATAAGGAATGAAACACGCGCTTTACTTGGCACACAGATATCAAAGTCCGGCGCGGCCGGACTGTAAAAACAAATCATAAATAAACAAACTCAATGCATGGTTCGCGCAATTAGCCCCCTTTGTAAGTGCAATGACCCCACGCCAAAATGAAGCGACAGTCCGAACAAACAGAAAAAAAAGTCCGTCCACCTACATAGTAAGGTTTTACGCGCAGCGAGGGAAAGGAGAAGTCCATGTTATACATGGCCTGCAGGCTGCCGAGAGTGTGACATTTCGTTAGCTCAACCTTGTACTCCGCGCGCGCTACCAGGAGTAGCGTACAATCGCAGCATTGGTGCCCACTAGACATGCGTTTCCTCATCTTGCAACAACAAAGGGAGCATTGACAGTGTTGTGACTGCTAAGGAAAGTGCGTGAGGATTTACGGAGCCCATGGTGCGTAAAATAGAAAGCTCCGAATTGCATTCACCGCGCGTTATCAACAGCGGATGGTCGAACCATTTCGTCGTGAACCGGTAACTGTTATTTATTTTTTTGGTTCAGCTCCTGTTCGGTTTCAGTGTGCTCAAAAAGTAACGGCTCGGGTTCGGGTTCACTTCCGGGAAAAATACCGGTGTGTATCAGGTTTTCGGTTTGGTTCGGTTCCCCTGTTAAAAACATTTCTGATCTTACTGACTTTTGCAGGTACTAAATTTGGCCTGACAGCACAGCTAAACTCTAAAAATGTTCTTTACGGACCTTGTTTTCTTTTTTTGTGTGTTGCTAGTATGTTTCCCTTCATTCATTCCCGGGGGATGTGTCATTTGAAGCCTTAATAATTGCAGCCACCCCATGTAAATCATGCTTCTAAATAATTAGGCGCGAAACAGGTCTTGGAAGGTTGCTGTATGTGTTGCCGGCAGGCCAATTGTTGGGCCTAAACCGTTCCCTCGAAGTTTGTTTAGAGGTCTAAAATATTATTGCCGCTTCTTATTATTATATTATTGCCGCAAAGACGATTTTATTTGCAACCAGTTGATTTTGAAGGGGAAAAAATTATTTTGTCATCTGAGCAGAATTAACCGCACTCAATTGAATCCCGTGTTGCAACTGCATTTTAAGTAAAGCATCGGAGTTAAAAACAAAACAAGAAAAATAATTCTGAACTGATTCGGAAATTCCACTTTCAAGGTTTTCCTTCTTAATCTAGTTGGCGCACTGTTGCGCTATCTGGGTTATCTGACGTATCCGCGTTTCTTGACGCAACCTCAGAGAGCGACACATCATAAAAGGCAAAGTTCACGTCCTCAGAAGTTTAGACATCGTCGAGACGATAACTCGGGGCGCTTGAAATTGAGCCTGCGGAGACTAGCCGCGACGGAAAAGCCTGCCTGTCTTTCTTGGTTTTATCTACATTTTGGTCTTTGCTAACTGAATAGCGGTAGCCGGATAGGTTTCCTGTCAGTTATCTTAAAGTTCACTGACGGAAAACACCACCATCGCGCAATCCCCAGTTTCTGGCTCTGGTTGACACATACCTTCTGGTGACGTATAGGGGAAAAACCGCTCCAAAAGTCAGGTCCCATTACAGTACCGTGTGTTGCTCTGTTTTAAGATGGGTTCACGTGCATATATAGGGCTCGGCAACGCTGCTTGAACGCTGCCATCTTCAGGAAGCTCATTCGAGAAAGTAAGTGGTATCCTCAATCCTTATCCGCGTCGTGCTATATCAATTAAAGCTAAACGTGAAGATGTTTTTACTCACTTAAATTCAAACAGCATGGTAAAATGACAACGTAGAGATAATGGAATTTATTGCAGAGTTCCTTGCGCCGGTCTCAGATTTTTCTTAACCCTACGAATTCTCCGGAGGAAAGGGATTGAACTATTATGTAAAATGCAATGTAAAATGTAAAGCCTGAGAGGCCGCGCTTTTATTACTCCCACCTTGGTGGCACGATGACACGGGTTAGCGTTTACGCACTCGTTGGAAGGATTGTTTCGGATGTAAAAAAAAAAAAAAAAAAAACTCCCGTGCATGAAGTTAGCGGCACGCTAGTGAATACTTCGAAGCGCAAATTATTTTGAAGGCCTCCAGAGCGGTGGTTTCCTGGCGCTTCATGGCATAATTTTGTGCGTGAAGGTTGCTCAGGAATGCCACAAGCTTAGCTGAGTGAGAAAAAAAGTACCGGTATAAGTGTGCTCATTTCAGCTCCCTCGTTCATCGGCGCTATTGATTGCCCCCGATGTCGACGCAGTAAAGATGACCCGTCTTATGCCTGTGATACATGGACGTTTCAAAGACCTTACAAAGGCCCTTGAACCAATTGTCTATCTTCTGCCCCATTGGAAATACATTGGACGCAGTGTTGGACGAGAGTCAAATTGTCAATTGAAAGTTACCGTGTAGCAAAGGCATTAGGTTTTCTTGTGGTCACATACGCACAAATATATTCCATGAGGTTACTGGAATTCAGTACACGGTAGCAAAGGAAATAATTATGATACGGCATTTGGTCGTTGTTTGCATTCGATAAGGCTACTTGCGTCTTTAAGCGCTTCACTAACTGCAATCGACTGCATTACGAGCATCCAGTATAGCGATCGACATGAATCCTTTCAGGTGGCCTTGCCACGTGACCTTTTTGCTGTCAATAACAATGAAGCTGCTGGCTGTCGTCTTCGCCCTTGTTTTAGTTATCGGTAAGTGAACATAACATTATCTGCTTTGTTACAGAACAACTAATATCCCTTAGAAACTTTCAACGAGGTTTAGTCAAAAATCGCGCTCGGCTAGGCGCGCTCTATTCACGCATTCATGTCCTCTGAGCAAAGCCCTGCTGAAAAATAACGTACGAATGCCTGCCCATGAAAACTTTCTGCCCTACAGCTACTGTTCCTGATTGTATATCAAATTGTGCTTTCGTTCGGTATAGCTTCCTGTTTGTGAATTATATTCCTGGGTCCCCCCTCCCTCCCTCAAAACTTATTTCCATGGGACGAAAGCTAAGCTGGAAGAGTAAATAAACCTAACGGTATCAACTTAGGGTTTCTGTATTCCAGAGTGCCATTTCGTTTAATCTCCCGTGCCAGACCGTGCCAGACCATAAAATGCATGCGGCTTAACATCTGCTTCGCACGTGCAACTCAGCTGTAACCTTCCTTCCCTCCTATTATTACAGGGGCTGTTGCCAATGGAGCAGTCACTGAAGACAAAAGCGAAGTGGCTCATTTGAGAGTCCGTGAGTATCTCACCTCTTTGGAGACGCTGGATTTATCAGAAAATCCCTGAAGGACGCTTGACTTGAAACCAATAATATCTACAGATGATGTGAAATTATATTTATATCAGAAACAACGACGTTACTTTATTAATGTGTTTGTTCTTGTCCTCGACGTGGCTCATACAAGGAAGCATATATTGCTGATCAAAATAAAAGTGTCATACACTAAGCAATTTTTCCATCCGCTGTCTTTAAGATCTTATGAGCAGTCAACCTCTCATGGAAGTTGATATTACACAGAAATTGATATTGCCGTACTTGTTCATTTTCAACTTTGATTTTTGTCAATAGATATCTATTTAAACATAGTGAATTTTTTTGCTTGATCTTTGTGCCATGGACATATTTGCCGTTACATTACAAAATGCGCTTTTGCAGATCGGTGTGCATAAGTGTCAGTACTTCGTGCATTTGCTGCCCGGTTTGTGCACTCTGCGCATTATATCATCATAGTTGCAAGTCTTTCGGAAGCTAACCCCCGGTCGAGTCAGCGACACATATGTTAATAGTATCAATTGATGTTTTCATAATATGTTTGCATATATATTGGCATAATTATTGTTCAAGAACAGGCTGTGCGGGTTAGCCATGCTATACTTATCCCCGCATGCTTGCACGCATGTCGCTATAGACGACGGCAGAAAATGGGGGGAAGGGGGGTGGTGGTTGAACAGCACCGCAATTTTAGGGAAGCGTGTAAATGGGCCCTAAATACTTACAACAGAACCAGACGACGTTTCCTGCTCACCTCACTGTCTTTTCAAGGCTACATCTAAATTCAAGGTTACAACTCAAGTGCATCTAGAAGTAAGTAGCTGAAATGAAGGAAACAAAAGTAGTTTTACAGCGATAGTAATGCGAAGGACGGACAACTGTTAGACAACAAACAACAGTGCAGATATCGAGCAGCCGTAATTGAAGATGTAGAAAAATTCAGGGACAGAAAGAAGGTTACCCTAGAGTCAGGTAAAAGGCTATGGAAGCAATTTTGAGAGGCCGTTGGGCGAAGCGTGAATCAAATGGCTGGCATCTAATGATCCAATAAACAATCTTAATACATCCATCGTTCATAAGTTGAAGTAGCCTTTGGTATCGGTAAAAAGGAATGAAATTGGTTTCTACTTGTAGAACTTCGTAGTTTTAACTTATTGCTTTTTTTCTGTTCTCGCAAATAAGTAAGCTGCGGTTTTGCGTGTGGGTGTCCCGCAGGTCGTTGGGGATTCGGCTGCCCGTTCAACGCCCGGAGATGCCATCGACATTGCCGCAGTATCCGCCGCAGGGCCGGATACTGCGCCGGTCGGCTCAGGCTCACCTGCACTTGCGTCCGTTAGGGAGCACCCTCGGCCATGTGACTTTGCCTCCTGCGACTGTTAGCAAGGGAAACTAGGAGCTGCTACAAGCGACTCCGCAAAGAAATGCTTCGCATTTTCACAGGCCTCCGTTGTTGCGGGAGGAATCTTCGATGTTTATATCGGCGCTCACGTGAAGACCAAAGCCTAATTAAATTATTTCTTCGGTAATTCTCGATGATAAAAATAGTGTGGCTTCGTACTGTACCGAGTCCCTGGAACAATAAAGGCTGCTGCATTAATAAAGTGTGTGGCAATGAGTACACCGCAACACATTTTTACATTCTGGCAGTTCACCAGGTATGTGGTGCGGCGCTGTTTGATAATCTTAAGACTCGATAAATACTGCGTAGGTGATCCTGGAAGTTGCTAGCCCTTGTGATGAGAATTGCGGAAACAAAGTTTGCATTCTGATATACCTTGTGTAGCAGTCCTCCCCCGGTGCTATCTATCAAGACGCGTACGCTAAGGGAAGATTTCTGCGAAGCAAGATGGGTGATTCTGAGTTCAAACCAGCTCGGAAAGTGCGACGGTAGACCACCGGCACAGATGATTTCTAGAGATCACGAGTCTTTGCAGATGGGTTAGGGGTGGCAGGTTTTCCAACTGACGAGTACCGTAGCTGGTAGTCCGCGCAAGGGATAGTCGGTCCTCTCGTTAGCAGCCGTAAATAAAACAAGCCATGAGAGCCGCCTTGCAAACCCCTTAAATTATTTTGCCCGAAGTAGTGTATACCACTCTGCGCAATTCTGATAAGTGGCTTGGCAATAGCTGGTGAGTGGACGGGACACCCTAATGCCGCGAACGATAATTGGGTATTCCTTAGAAAAAAAATGCATGTGGCCGTTCACGATGTCAACGATGGAACGTAGGGCCATACCTCGGCAAAGTTGGACGGGCTCACTCAAGCTCACTCACAGATTTATTTTTGAAATCACCTCTCGCTCAAACTCACACTCATCGCTGAGAACGTAATCTACGCTCATTCAAACTCAAGCTCAATGCCAGCGCAAAACTCAAACTCCCTCGGGCTCAGAACTCACTCCGGCTCGGAACTCAATTCGCGATCAGAACTCAAATCGAGTGACAACTAACTTGAGCTTAGAGCTCAAAATGAACTCAGAACTCACTCGGGGTCAAATTCGACTCAAAACTCACTCAGGTTCACAACTGTCAAGGAACTCGGAACTCGCTAGGTCTGAATACTCAAAATGGACTCAGAACTCACTCGGGCTCAGAACTCAAAATGCACTCAGAGCTTACTGGGGCTCAGAACTCATAAAGGACTGAGAACTCAGAACAAGATGGACTCAGGACAAAATGGACTCAGAATTCATATGGATTAAGAGTTTTGAAAATTCACACGGGCTCACGAAACGTACGGGCCCAAGCTCATGTGCTGAAAGTCTCAATACATGATCTCGTAACTCCAGTGCGTTCGTAAATAATTTTCGCGACAGATTTAATACAGCTGTACTTGATAGACAATGAGGTCTAGCACCGCCTACAATCAAATGTAAGCATGTATTGAATATCAAACCCTTGATATAGGCTGCGTGTACCCCAGAAAGAGGATTCAGGCTCGAACGTGCTCTGGGTCCAGGGGGATAGACCAAGCATACCGAGAAAGGTGACGTGAGCTCAGCTCATTTACATCGAAGCTGTTTATGGTTATCCTCCCGTCTATTAATGTTCTGCATCCTCAAAAAACGCCTTGTGGCAAAGCCAACTGTTCCAACAAGTCTGTGACGCTCTAGGAGTTCATGGGAGTACCTTTATTTTTGGTTTCATGCGGCCCGACCTGGAACAGGTGTCGCTATTGGCGCTAGGGGCTTTAGTTGGCGCCGGTCAACAGCGCCACACGTGCAAAAATAGCAAAAGTGGACTGGAGATCTCATGACGTACCCATGTGCAACACGCGTGTTTTGTGTTATTTAAATGCGCAACCGCTAGGAACCTGTCATGACTTTAGTCATATGAAACGCACATCTGCTTTTGTTTTTGTTTTGTTTTTTTTCAAAAATGAAGTCCCGCGGCGACACGCGTTTCGCTTAATTATTAACCGCATCCAGAGAGTCGTGTCTACTCACAGATGAGGTTAAAATTCAAAATGATGCCTACAGAATGAGTAAGGTATCGAATTTAAGGTTTCAATAAGTGGATTCACGTGGGACAAATAAAATATTGCTTCCTGGTTCAACCACGACACAGTCATGGAGAGTCATAAATTAAGTTGAAATTCATGGTGATGCCCCGTAGGCGTGTGGGGTATCAAATTAGAGGTTTCGCTTAGGGAAATAACGTTGTACAACTAGAAGTGCATCCTGGTCATAGTCATGACATTGTCATGGAGAGTCATAGACTGGTTTAAAATTCATAGACCCTGGTCATAGTCATGAAATTGTCATGGAGAGTCATAGACTGGTTTAAAGTTCACAGTGATGCCGCTAATGCGTGTGCGGTATCGAATTTATGGTCACGATGAGTGGATTCACGTGGGACAAAAAAAATTAAAGCCGTTCCACTCAATGTGAAAGCTGTCGGAAGTGCAGAGCAGTGGTTCGCCATAATGGCCAGCACCGCCGTTATCCCTCACAGCTACCACCCCATGCATTTAAAATTTCACGCCTCGCAGTGCTCGCGCGCCACCTGCCTGAGAGTGCGCCAGCGGGAGTTCTGTTCTGTTTGTGCTTGCCTTAATTTCGTACGTTGGAGCTGTTATGCGTCACTCTGAACGCGCAAGTTTTTTTCTTGCGCGGCTGGAGCTATCTGCGGCATTTCGAACGCGCCGTTTTCTTGCGCGGCCGCTTTTTTCGCTTACTGTCGTAAAAACCAACCCAACGAGCGTTCCGAAATGAATAAACGCCGGCGATTCCTGTTAATTACGTATATTTTGACTAAAATGTAGCTATATAGTTTTCTTTGCGCTAAACGAAGGGGACATGCAGGACAAGCGCCAGCCTTTCACAAGTTTAGAACACTTATGTTTATATAAACCACTTTGCTTTCGATGCCTCTGGGGTACGCCGCGAACGACAGCGTTACAACGGGACGCCCGGTTGCTTTACTTTGGTCTAGCGACCGAGCTACGACGACAAGGCGAACGCCTAAAGTGCTCTGCACTGAATAAAAATTGCTTCCTGGTTATAACCACGACACAGTCATGGTGAGCCGTAGATTGGGTTAACAGTGATGCTACCAGGGCGTGTGGAGTATCAAATTTAAGGTATCGATGACGAAAATCACGTGGTACAAAAAAAAATAAAACATCCTACTCATCCATATTCATGACAAAGTCATGTTAATCCTAAATTGGGTTCAAATTCACTGTCATGTGCCTTAGGCGAGTCGGGTATCAAGGTTTCTATTAGGTCAGACACACAGGGTGGGTTGACACAAACAACAGAAAAATAAGTGCATCCTTCTCATAATCATGAAATTGTCATGTGAGTCATAGATTGGTTTAAAATTCCCAGGGAGGCCACTAGTGCGTGTGGGGTATCGAATTGAAGGTCTCGATGAGGGTACTCACGTACGAGAAAAAAAAAAATTGCTTCCTGGTTGCAATCGCAACACAGTTATGGTGAGTTATAAATAGGGTTAAAATCAAAGTTATGGGCCACTAGAGCATGTGGGGTGTCAAATTCAAGGCCGCGATAAGAGAAATCTCGTGGAATAAGTAAAAAAATGCTTCCTGGTCTGAATCATTAAGTCATGGTAAGTCATACATTGGGTTAAAATTTATAGTGACGCCGCATAGGCGTGGGAGGTGTAAATTTAAGGGCTTCAATAAGGGAAATGACGTTGAACAAATAAAGAATGCATCCTGTTCATATTCATGACATAGTCATGTTGGGTCATTGATTGGGTTAAAAATCAAAGTGATTCCCCTGTGGCGTATGGGGTTTCAAATTGGATGTCTTGAGCGGAATCACCTGGGACGAATAAAAAAATGCTTCATCGTTATCCTCATAAGATAGCCACGGTTAGTGATAAATTAGTTTAAAATTCAAAGAGATGCCGTTAGGGTGTTGGGGTATCAAATTAAAGGTGTCCATAAGGAAAATCTTGTGGGGCAAATAAAAAGGGTATCCCATTGATCAGTACTACTTAGGAGTAGTCAACCTTCGCGAATTCAGTTCAGAATTCTAAAATGGTAGCACAAAAAGAACGGTGGGGTCAAAGGAAAAGCTTTTTAGGGCGCAAATTTAACCCAGGCAACGATCGCATCGTGAGATCATTATGTCCAGTCACTTCATGGGTAAACATTCCCAGCTGTGTCTTTAGCTCATGGGGACTGTAGAATTCATGGTTTCCATGTAAGTGTCTGGTGCGGCAAAGAAAACATGCTACTGAATAATGGCGAAGTCAGCTTTGAAGGACGGTGATATTCAAAAACCCTCATCTCGTGCTTCAGAGAGATCAATGGCGCTTGTTGCGGCCTT
>JABSTR010000360.1:0-29264 GCA_013339765.2 Haemaphysalis longicornis
CGGTGGAAGTGAAAAGATGCTACGGCATGCCCCAGGGCAATGGCACGCTGGCTCAGCCACTCAAGCGAGCTTTGCACTAAGCGCACACCTGCTTGGGCTTCTCACTTTTTGTATTGGGTGTTAGTAAATTCGCTTTGGTTTTGCTATGCATTGTATTCACTATAGACCAATGTTTAGATATCCTAGGTGCGGTGAAAGGCAGAGGCTGCTAGTTCGAACTGACTGTTGTGAATACTGTCCCTTTCGAATTATCAGGCATTTTTCCACACCGAAATACCCAGTGTATCACAGGGGCCTGTACATCTATTTGGAGTAACTGTAATTTCTAATTAACACATTTCTAATTACCAAGCTTTTATTCCATGGCATTTGCTTTTTTAGAGCAATAAAAGGTTTTTAGTCACCATTGTGGTACATCAGTAGTGCATTGATTATCAGTCTCTGTATTAACCTAGCTTAGAATTTCATCAATGAATGTGATGCACGCCTTCCTCCAAACAAACGAACCTAAATTGTGAAGTTAGCTTAATGGAGTACTGACATAAAACTGTCGTGGTTACGTTTTCTTTGCAGTTATGGGCACATATCAGCCTTTAAGTTATTGAATCCACATTTGGTGTTCGGGGTAGCAGCGTAAAAAAGTATTCACGGCCTTGAGCAACAGGAACTGGAGTAGGATAACTGTCTAGCAGACTAAGAGCATTTACTGTCATGACCTATCCACGCCATGTCATCAGCTGAAATGTTGGCGACGATATTGCAGTGACCTAGCAGCCGCAGGAATTCAATTTCGTGACAATTCCTGAAAGCCTTGGGAAATGCTTGCAGAATCTGTCCGCAATACACTTGGTTGACAGACTATTGGAAATACGTCAAGAATATCATTGTGTGGCAATGGCCAATTTACACACAATCAGTTGGAGAAACAACCAGTTCACTTGGGTTTTAGACAACTGCACATGCGTCGAGAGGACCATTGTGTGCAAATGACCAGTTAACATACAATCCGTTGGAGTAATTTGATAACCAGCATGAGTAATGCACCTTTATCAGGATAATGAAGCAACGTTCCACTGATTCATATTAGCTTCATGTACCTACAGAAAGCAAACCTTCCATTCTCGAAAATGTTCATCGTTGACTTCGTCCTCTGGTCATATGCACTCAATTCAATGCAAATAATAAGAGTTCCTGAAGCATACATTACCTCGAAGGTGATCATTGGGTACACAGCTGCACCACATGTGACCGTAAACAATTTTACTGCTTGCTCTGGAAAGGGCCTACCGATGCTACATTACACAGCATCTAAGAATGGCGAAAACAACTGAGAAAATCGCCCGCCACGCTGGCGCGGTCACAATAGCGCTGTGCTGCGCGTTTTCTCACGGCAACCACAAACTGGCTACATAGTTGTGGTCTGGAATGGCTGGAAAGGTTGTAAAAGTTAAACATTCCAAATAGTTAAACACGTATAAAGACACAAAACTAAAACAACATAAAAAAACTATATGACTCTTGTCCAGCAGACCGAAGTGACCCTCGGACCTGTAAATTTTCTTACACTATCGCCTTAGTCATTGGAATGTCGCATGGTAGTTTTTTAAAGTTTGTTGAGGAAAGCGGGGGCCGCTTTATATTGAACGGTGTGACTTTCCTGTAGGTATTTCCTGGACAGTTAACATCTCGCAGCTACAAGCTTCCTGCTTGCAGGTTTGCAGTCTTCATTCCGCTTATTCAAATGTCGTGGACACACAACTGTCAATGTTCCGCGCTTGCTTGTGTACATTGCCAATTGACTTCAATAAACACCTGTGTTGGCAGCACAATGCCGCCCACCAAGCGGTGGCATTACACTACACTGTGGTTTTTAAGCGGAGGGCACTCCTGAAGGCCAGAGAACTTCAAACCTCCAAGCATAGCGTGACTTCAGCATGGAGGAGAATAATGTGCGCCGATGGCGGAACCATCGGAACAAACTTTTTAGCTGGGCTGCCAAGCGAGTGGGTCGTCACAAGACCTCAGAAAGGTCGACAGCATGGGATAAAGAAGGATGTCGCCGACTTTATCCGCCAGCAAGCGAAGGTAGAATGCCTGTGCCGATGCAGATAATACAGGTACTAGAGAAGGGAGATTGAAAACATTCGAGGTGTCACAAGGACTAAGCTCAACGCCAGTAAGGACTGGCTGAAACCCTTTTATGAATCACGTTGGGTACAGCCTCTCAAGGCGGACGTGTGTGGGAAAAAAACCTAGCTCCTTACATTAGGAGAGGCCAGCTGCATTCCAACCGTTTGTTGTAAAGAAGCCGTTGGAAAAAGTGTGGGACAGATCAGTAACCCACTAGAGACCCCAGTGTATTTTGTCATGGCAATGAGAAGGGAACTAAACAAGTGAAATGGACAACTGCGGATCCAAAAAGCTGCACACCACCCTGACATATTCCACATCTGATTGGTAAATGCTGCCGCCCACATTATGTTAAGGGGAAGCCCTCCAACTGGGAAAGTACAACCTAAAAATGCTGTCGAGCGAGATCATGAAAAGGGTGGGTGACTGGTTCCCTCATCAAAGATTTGTAAAGACTGGCAGTACCGTGGACACTGCTGTTTAGTGAGTCACTCCTGATCACTCCTGGGAGTCACTATAATCACTACTAGTAGTGATTCCTGGTCACTCCAAGGAGTCACTACTACCGTGGTTACTTGACAGATGCTACGTCCATGCCTTCAGAAACTGGTGCAGACATTGCGATAATACCCCCCAGTAGGGTGAACCGGCTGCAACCGCTGGACACGACCATCAGCCAGCCATTTACAGACATGCTGAGGAAGCGTTACAATGACTGGTTGACACTGCACGATCACTAACGCCTACCAGGCGCATCAAGAGCGCTTCACTCAGCCCAAGTAGCAAACTAGGACAGCTGCAGAAAGGGGCGGACTTCCGGCCGAGCTAAATTCTGTAGAACTTCCGTAATTGCAGCGTCTCGAATGCGCTGGACGGAAGTGAGTGTTTGTGTGCTGTGGGAAGAGCCTAGCAACAAAAACGATAGCGACGTCGAGGTAGACGACGTCGGTGAGTCATCATCAAATATCCTACAACGAGGGTCGCAAGCGCAATAAAGCGCTTTCTTCAGTCCCAGATTTGGTGCGTTTTTTTATTCGCCTTACATTCAAGGTAACTTTACTTTCTCACTTTGAATTTTCGTGAGTCGGTTTACAATCGAGAAAGGCCTAAATTCGCGTAAATACGGTAGATCCTTGTCTTCTAAGTGAAGCACCACAAGCAGTAAGGAAATAAATGGAAGCAGTTGAAATAAAATTGCTACTTTATAAGAACTGCAAAGTGGTCTAGTTCTATAACACTACAACTTCACAGCAAACAAGCTTTCAGAATGCCGATTTCCCGAAAACCAATCTAAAACCAATCTGCGAAGTGGTTTGAATGCAGAAAAAACCACAATAGGACTTTAACATAATAACCCTTTCTTACCGCAGGTGGGGTTTACATTACTGACACGTGCTTTTAACACCGGCTCCAAGAGGAGACTGGGAGACTGTGAGGACGAAGAAGTGGTTGAGTGCGCGTGCCCTCTCATCATCGTCATTGAGAGGTCTGGCGCTCGCACTCAAAACCCTGTGATCGAGCTTTCCCAAAACGTCTCCTGCTGCTTTTACTGATTTGGTCGTCTCCTTCAAAAACCCCGGCTCAGCAACTGCGTGTTTATAGCACGCTACCCTCGTGGAGGTGGCTGGTTGCGGGTGCAACTAACCCATGCAAAGGACCCATTCGCCAGCGCGAAGCGGCCTCGTCCTGTCCACACACCTGTCCATCAGGCTAGTTGTCGCCAACGCGGGCTGTCTCCAGAGTGCGGTTGCCTTAACTTCACCGCACCAACACAGGAAGCCCCGAAACCCCGAGTATTGAAGCAAGCACACACTCCCCAGGTAACTCTCCAACATCCAGGTACTCCGGCCGTTTTCAGGGTGAGGTGCTTGAGGACGTCGACGACTGGCTGGAGCAGTTTGAGCTGGTCGCATCGTTCAACCAGTGGGACGCTCGTCAAACGCTGAGTCATGTCATTGCTCTCTCGAACATGGTGCAAGGAGGTCGTTCGACACTGCGAGGCGAGGTTGTCTAAATGGAAGGAATTTCGGCAGGAGTTTCTGGAAACCTTCGCCACCACAGACCATCGGGACTATGCACAGTAGTGGTTGGAGTAGCGGATTCAGAAACCAAATAAAATTGTGACTATGTTTGCAGAGGACATGACACGGCTGCTTATGAGGACAGACCCTGAAATGTTGGAACCGAGGAAGCTGCGCTACCTGATGCACGGCGTCAAAGAGCAGCTCTTCACAGGTCTCGTACGAAACTCACCTCGCACGTTGAAATACTTCGTCAAGGAGGCAAAGGTGATCAAGCGAGCCGAGCCCTGCAAGAGAGGTGGGTAGTACAACCGCGTGAACGACACTTCGTCCGGTACTGCTGGCACCATAACAAGTATGGCCAACAACACAACCCTTCGAGACATCCTCCGCTCAATTGTACGAGAAGAGCTGCAATTGAGTGGCATTGGCGGGCTGGAACCTGCGCCTGCCTCGGTTGCTGATGTGGTTCGCCAAGAAATCCGACAAGCGCTTTCGATCGCGGAGCAGCAAATACAACAGCCACGGCGAGTTACGTAACAGCTCTCCGTCGCCAGCTGCCCATCGCACCCACGCTACTGCCGCTTTTGGCGCCTCGAGAAGACCCCCGACTCCATAGAGCAGGTTCCGCCATGCACTCTCGGTACTAACAACAGAATTCATACGGAACGTAGGTGCCGAAGACGGAAATGTGGTGCGATGACAACAACCAGCCACTGTGATATCATTGTGGCGAAGCAGCCACGTTTGCCGCCGTTGCCCGTGCCGTGAAAGTGGGCTTGGTGGCTTTTCACCCGCCACCTCACGACCTCTCTTTGGCCAAAGACGTGCAAAATTCTAAGCTTTCCTCGATGCTAGACAAAATCCCCTCCCATCCTCCGATGTTCCCAGTCCCCATCTAACAGCTCGTTACCTGACCGTCGAGACCCCCGAGGACCGCCGCGTGGAAGATCCCCGTCTCTCGGTGGGGAAACTAATCCCGCAACCTCAGGAGTCAAGGTCCCTGCCGGCAGACACTTGCAAGACCTTCGAGAACCAACTACGCCACCGACCGAGCACACGACCTCACTGATACACACGATGACCTCGCCGACCGAACACGCAGCGTCCCCAGCAGAACACGCGACCTTGCCGACAGTACCTACGATTCCGCCTACCAGAACCACGATGTTACCGTCTGACCGCACGGCGAGTAGAATAGTATCGGTGAAATTGGCAGTGCGGACATTTTATTCTCCATAGACGGGCACCAAGTGAAATGATTTAGTCGACACTGGTGCACACTACTCGGTTGTTAGCGAAACACTCGCTGATCACCTAAGAAAAGTAAAGACACTGTGGTTCGGGCTCCAGATTAATTCGGCTGGTGGTCACCTGATAACGCCTGTGGGCAAATGTACGCCAGGATTGGTATTGGCGACTCCGAGTTCGTCGCAAGTTTTGTCGTCCTCCCCGAGTGCTGCAAGGATTCAATTCTAGGAATGGACTTCCTAAGTGAGCACAACGCTGTAATCGACGTAGGAGAGCGCTCTATTAAATTCGCCGCGAGCATCGCCGCCCAGAACATGGAGTACGCTGTGCACCGTTGCGTGGAATCGATGTTGATGTGAACGTACCTCCGCGGTCCGGCACGATAGTTTCTGTGATGTGTGATGTTCACTGTACCGTCGATTGTATCGCCGAGCGTATAAACTTTCTCCTGCTAGATCACGACATTGCAGTTGCTCGAGGCGTGCTGCGCCTTACCGAGGGCCGTGCGGCAATATTGGTGATAAATTTTGACAAGGAACGCCGCCACGTCGCTGAGTGTGCCACCGTTGCTTACAACGAGGCAATCACGGGCCGCGATCAATGTTTTGTATTAGAAGGCACTGAACCTGGCGAAGGCGATCCTGATTCTATCCTTGATATCAATTCGAGGTTACCGCACACTGAGTAACGAGCCCTTCGTGAGGTGCTAATGAGCTTCAAAGACTGTTCTTATGATCGTCTGCTTGTGCGTTAAACACCACTGAAGAAGCATCGCATCATTACTGCCGATGCTGTCAACGTATCGCGTATATACGAGGGAGTGCGACACCATCCGAAGCCAAGTAGAATAGATTTTGCGAGGCGACGTCATCCAGCAATCTCGGGGTCCGAGAGCGTCTCCAGTGATTTTAGTAAGAAAGAAGAACGAAACATCGTGATTCTGCATAGTATACTGGAAGCTGAATCAAGTCACTAAAAGAACGTGTACCCGCTGCCACCGTTCGATGACTCTCTCGACAGGCTTCGTCATGCCCGTTACATTTTTTCGATAGATTTGAAAAGTGGGTATTGACAAATCGAGGTTGATGAGCGCAACCGCGAGAAGACCGCTTTCATAACACCAGATGCTCTTCGTAAGTTTTAGGTACTTTTTTGTGTGCTTTGGTTTGGGCCTGCCACATTTCAAAGGTATGTGGACACTGTTTTATTTGACCGGAAGTGGCAGACGTGTTTGGTTTATCTCGACGATGTCATCATGTTTGCGTTCACATTTGAGGAGCATTTGCGACGGCTATCTTCCGTTCTTCACGCCATTAGATCGGCCGGTCTCACGCTGAAAGCATAAAAACGTCTTTTTTATACCAGGAGCTACTTTTCTTGTACCATCTTGTCAGCCACGCCAGCGTCAATGGCGATCCTGACAAGGTAGCAGCGGTGACCAAATTCCCGACACCTGCTAACAAAAAGGCTGTTGGACGATTTCTAGGCAGTTTCTTCCTATTACCGGAGGTTTATAGAGCACTTGCCTCACCCGCAGTGACGTCCCCCTTCATTGTACTGGCGAGCACAAGGCTGCTTTAGAAGAACTTAGGTTTCGCTTAGAAATGCTGCCGGTACTCGCCCACTTTGACGACGAAGCTGCAACCAAGGTCCATACAGACACTAGTAACGTTGGTCTTGGAGCTGTAATTGTACAGTCGCAAGACGGTGTGGGGACGCAGGCGCGGCGTCAGCAAGCAGAACCTTTTCTCGGGCTGAGGGCAACTATTCGGCAACAGAAAAACAATGTCTGGCCGTTGTATGCGCGGTCAAGAAATTTCGCCCTTGTCTCTACGCCACCCTTTCCATGTAGTAGGCGACCACCACTCCCTGCGTTGCATGGCCAATTTAAAGAGGACCACGGGACGTTCAGCTCGCTTGTGCTTCCGACTACATGAGTTTGACTTAACCGTGATTTATGAGTATATAAGTACGGAAACAAACGTTCTGAAGCTGTGATTGCCTGTTGAGCACGCCGACAATAAAGATGATGACGACACTGCCTTCCTCGGAGCGCTGAACGCTACCATCTTGCCTCAGCAATAGTTGGATGGCGAGGAGGTGCGGCCTCTTTTAGGCTTTTTACAATGCCAGAAAGGCAACGTTCTTGGTCTCTTCGCACGTGGTTTGAAGTGCTTCGACGAGACGGCGTCAACGAGACGGCGTCACTTGCGCTCTGACGTAGGCACATACTGCGTATGAAACCTTATTTTTCAGGGACATAACACAAGCGCGCTGGTTGTCTGTATTTTCACACAAGCATCGGGACGATGCTTTCCTTTGGAAGGGGAGTAAATGTCACCTGCTTCTTAACACCACCGCCAAAAGGCGACTTTGATTGCGAAGAAGTGGTTGAGTGCGTGTGCTCTCTCATTTGTCGTCATTCAGAGCTCTAGCACTCACGCTTCGAACCATGGGCTGGAGGTCTTCCGAAAAGTCCTCGGCTGCTTGTACTATTTTGGTCGTCACCTTCAAGAACCCCGGCTCAGCAACTGCGTGCATATAGCACGCGACAATACTACTTTAACATCGCAGTCATAAAATAAATTTCCCAGAAAGATTTCGAAATGCCTCATCTAAAGACCGATTTAACTATAAAGTTAACATTTTCATGTGAATCTATTCCAGCCTTAATTTTAGGTAGACTCCCGAACTTTATAAAGTTAGAAAATAAGGGTACCGTGCCTCGAATGTAAGCAGAATGAAAAAGGCATTGAAGGGGGCCCAAAACATGCACTTTATTATTGTCGTGGTTCTCGCTGTAGATGTTCAATGCTCACTCTTCTTCGTCGTTTTCGTCACCATCACTGTTCTCTTCCTCAGCGCCTGTCGTCACCTCTGCCCAGCGCATTCTAGATGCTGCAGTTACAGAAGGCCCGCACAATTAGCTCAGCAAAAATATCGCTCCACTCGGCGGTGACCCTACTTTGCTGTTGGTTGAGTGAAGCGCGCTTGATGCGCTTGATAGGTGTGACTTGTAGGGTCGTGCAGCGTAAACGAGTCATTGGCTTGTTGATGGCCACGTCGAGCGGTTGGAGCCTGCTCATAATCCGCCGGATATTTCTCCAAAGTCTGCACTACCTCCTGAAAGCACGGACTTTACGGCCCTTGCGAAGTAACTAGGGTAGAATTGACCAAAAGTGACCCTTTCAAGTGCACAGCGCACGGTGTTGCTGAACCGTCTTCACTTAATATTTGGTGAAGGCACTATTCGTTTATGCATTCTCAACGGCTGGAATGACGGTTTTAGGAACAACTTTTCTACTGAAATAGCCTTTTATTTATGCCGGCTACTTTCGCCCATCGGCCGTGGAACACATCACGGTGGTGCGCTGCATGTCGTAGCCGGAAGTTTTGACTTTCGCTTACTTTGCAGCTTTTTCATTCTACGTTTATACTACAGGCATACACTGGGGTCTCATCAGCGTTACCCGTCTCGCCCAGTCTGTACTCGTTTTCCAGTTATGTCTTGATACAAAAGCGTTGGAATGTGACTAGTTTTTTTTAGCCAGGGGGTTGGTTTTGGCACAGAGATATCCACCCCTCAGGCTAAACCTAAACAGCTTCAAAAAACGAGTGATCCAGTCACTGCTGGTCATGAATTCAGTCCACGCGACACCTCAAATGCTTGCGATGTCCCTCACCTTCACCTGAATCATCTCTGTCATCACACGCATTCAATGTCTTGCTTCCGGATGAAGGCAGCGACATTCTTTTTATCCTCGTGGTGTCGACCATTCTTGGGTACTATGAAGGATATTTGCTTGGCACGCAAATTAAAAGTTTGTTCGATGGCGTCCGCCGCCGGTGCATGCTCTTCTTAGCGACGCTGAACTCTCACTGTGCTTGGAGATTTGAAGGGCTCTTGACATCCAAAACTACCTTTTGCTTAAAAGCTGTGGTTTCTCGACACTGATTTGTAGGCGCCATTGCGCTGCGAACACAGGCAGTGCGCGGGTAATGTGGCGGTGTAAGGAAGCAACCACGACGCTTAGAGCGAGGTCAACAAAAATAAAATAAGCAGAATGCAGCCGCAATCCTGGAAGCTGCAAGCTTGTGGCTCTGAGATTACGTTGAGTGTCTAGTGGTGAAAGGAAAGTCGCATCCTGAAGTCTAAGGCATTCCCTGACTTTTTTAAACGAAGTTATTAAAAACCTAATTGCCTAGATTCGAGTAAATAGGTATCAGCGATGTGCGGATAGCCCTACGTACGAGCTTCTGGGCACCAGTTTGATACAGCTCGTTTCCTGGATACGTGTAACAGGCAATGAACACAATACCAAAGATACAACGGGCCTAAAAAACAAATGTTTTCCACAGCAGTTATCTTTACGTGATAAAACCAGATGTGTGTCCTAGCGGGTATGTGGATATAGGCATGTACACGCAGTTGTCTCTGTACTTAAATTCTTTAAGTATACCACGAAGGCCGCAACGATAACAAAACCATCCCTGATGCCCACCTCTCCCCCGATTGCCTCGTATCCTATTTACACTTTCTGCCCTAGTCTGTCTCAAAATAAAAAAAACGTTCAGAAGGTAGGATTCCAAGTTTTTTCAAAACGGACGATTAGGCGAGTTGGTACATATACTTTGTCACACCGCAAACCACCGGACATGGAAAGAAGCTGGCGAAAACAACGCGCTGACTAACGACTGATTTTAGTGCTTATGTCAGTGGTTTTTATGTTGCATAGGCAAAGACACAACACAATCACAACAGATGAAAACACTAAATTCGAATGTGAACACCTGAGAGGGCGTGAGCATCGTATAATAAAGATGAGCTTTTGTTGCACTCTATTCTGCTTTTCGGGTAAGAAGTGCAATCAATACACAAAGCGAAACCATTTTAAAAACAAAATGAGCTGTTAGGAGATAAACACTGATTAAAAAGGTCGAGTACGGTTCACCAGGAATCAACGCTCCTTGTCTGAGAGTGGAATAGAAGGAGTGCTTACGCATTGGGGGTTTAACTTTTTTATTTAGTGGCCTCTAAGAATTCGCTCACGATGTGGTTGGCGTGCTCCCCTATCACAACGTTCTGGTCCAGAAGCGCATTGCATTGGCTAACGCAATCGCGGCAGTGCCGGTCGAGCTGACCACTGAACGTTTGTAAAACGTTGTTGTGGTGGTCCCTCAGTCTATCATTGAAACATTATCCAGTTTGGCCTACGTAATGCTTGCCGCATGAAAGAGGCACAGAATAAACCACTTTTTTTGCACAGGCAACACATTTGATAAGGTGCTACGTTGTACATTTGTTGGGCGTTGTTGTAGCGGAGTTTACTTTTTGGTTTGGCAGATTTGAGACGGTTTTAAGGGGGCGGAAAACATTACCTTCACAATTCCGCCACTCCTTACTTTCTTCAGGACATAGGCAACTCTGCATGCATAGCACCACTGCGATGGGCTCTTTTTTTTTGGGGAGGTGTTCTCAGGCTGGTATTGCTTCTTTTTTTATTTGTTCCTTCAACATCGGCTCAGCCACAGCTGCCAGAACATACATTTGGCACCCCGCTGCCAAAATGCATAGTGTTTGTGCCTCTAAACTGTTCTGGATGGCATGGGGGCAGTATTTCCTCAAGGCATTGCCAACCCAAGTCTTGACAATTGCTCTTTTCACGAGTTTCGTACGAGCTGTCGCGTAACGTAAGATCGGCTTGTTGCACGCGAGTTAATCTGCCTGCATACTTGGTTGTCTAGTAGCTTGAGTCTCAAATCGAGAACCTTAATGAAGCCGTTAGGCAGCTCTTCCTGATTCACGACCAGTGGCTACATACATGCATCAAAAAGCTCCAGACCGGAGGCAATATAGAAGGGAAACTTGCGTCGTCAGTGTGGAATAATACAAAATAGTTGTATACAAACCAAAACTTTTTTGGCATGCTATAACCAAGTAAGTGGCTTTTATTGTACCCCTCACGACTGGTCAAAAACAAGCCACTCAGGATCGGCGTAATACAGGACCCAATATTGATCCCGTTTTTTGCAAGAACATACTAGCCTGCCAAACGGCGTAGGTCGAAATCAAGTAAATTGTGAGCAACTCAACAAAATCTGTTTCAGACATGCCCTTGTCATTCTGAAAAGCCACAATGCCGTACCCATCTATACACTCTTCAACGCAAGCAAGAACGTCCTTGTGCGGTAGCGAGTAATACAGGTTCTTTTATTCAAAAGAGCAGGCCTTGTACAGTCATGGACAATTGAAATACAAATCCGGAACGCAAGGCCGGAGATACCGGTGCCGTCACCTGGCAGCGGCCTAGGAAAAGAGACGGACAATGAGGGTGCGTGTCCCACTTTGATATGCTGCCATCTCCTCACTCCCACGCTTGTCTTGTCGCCATGCCGCAGGAGTTCTAAAAACAATTCTGTTAGCGATGCGGTCCGACATTACTGCGTGCTCGGTGCACACAAGTGCCTGCTCCCTGTCAGTGCTGGGCGCTACATTGCCGACACGTCTTTGCAATTGTGGTGCAGTAACTTGAGCAAATAGCGATGGACACCAGTGTCCGCCCAAAACCATGTTCAATGCTTCCCGCTCGGTTTCCACACGCACTGAGGTGCCTCCGAAAAAAAAATCAGGCCATAAACAGTGTTGTGCAAGGGTAACTGGCCTATAGATTGGTTGGAGCTGCCTGACGTCTTCATTTTGATAATATTAGAATACTGTTAGTAGTTATACCAGCGAACACAGTGCTTTCAGTCAATATAGATCATTGGAGACAAATTATGGTGGTATGTAATTGTTTTCTACAGGCGCCGAATGGGCGATGTCACAAGCCATGACTGCTTCAAACAAAACGTGTTGCTTCCAGCCAGCTCATTGTTCTATTCCCAAACCACTGCCCTACGAACTCAAACATTGCCGCATCGTCACAAGTCACGCGGCACGCTTCCATTTTTGCCTCAATTTCCTTGCGCTGGTTTTCTTCAAGAACGTAAGATGAACTCAATAGTATGCCTTCCGAAGAGCGTGCGCGCGCTTCTCGCGCAAGCACTGGTAACAGCTGCAAGCAATTACGTCCGGCATTGCTATCAGCACTACCAGCACCCTTAGCTGCGGCAGCGGTAGTACTTGTAGTGCTTGCAGCGCTGTTGCGGCATGATGAAAAGGCAAGCGTGGGAGCGTGTAGAGGGCATCATATCGCAGTGGGACACGCAGCCTCGCTCCCGACATCTCTACTGTACATGTCCGTTCTTTTCCAACGGCCGCTGCCAGGTGACGGCACCGTTATCTACGGCAGTTCGCTCCGCGGGTCCTATTTCAATTGTTCAGGACTGTACACTACGTTCTTGTTATACTGTAGAAGTTCATCACTTCTTCGTGGTTACGTAATATGAAATGATCGCGAATGGGCAAAAATTTCAGTTTTTTCTCCAGTAATGACAAAACATTCTTTTGCTCGGGCGCCAAATAGCACAAAGATTGGTATCGTTTCAGAAAACAGGTCATGGTTAAAACATGTTTTGTGATTTTTACAAAAACAAAACGGAAATCTCTGCCCAGTTGGAATTCGTTCACAGTATGTAACTGCTTTCAGGCCACTCCATAGATTAGTCAAAAGGTGCGTAAAACTCCCTGATGGCACTTGACATTCTAACCTTCACTGCAGTTCTTCTGCACTTCCTATCATGTATTGCTTAGCGACATTTTTCGAGAGAAAATGCTTAAGGTACGCTGAAGTAAACTTTTCAAACTTCTGTGTGTGTCACTAAGGCATGGATCAGCTTGAACATACTCTTCAGTGTCTTCCGGTCGCTGAATCAGTATTTATTTATGCAGCAAGGAATGAGATAAAGCATCACGCGATGTCTGTGGCTGCCACAACAATTACAGCAAAGAGATTAAATTACGCTCAAAGTTCTCGCAATTTCAGTGCACGATGAGCAATTTTTAAGGTTCATGCGCTTACACTTGCACTCGTGTGGTCATAATGTGTTATCTTTTTTTAAGGAAGACCTTCTGGGGTATTTGCCGCATGCATATGCACCACATGTAGTTCTTGTAGCTTTTTTTGGTTGTGGAGAATGTGGTTGTGTACTGGTTGTGACCGAAAACCAAAACCACAATTCTGGTTTTGGTTCTCTGCAGCGACACGCTTGGCAGTTGTCATTATTCTTGGGTTCGCACGCTTGCTACTTTGGGAATTGGCTCGCCATACTGCTGCCAAGTCGTCAGCAGCAAGGAGTGCTGGGTAAAACTCCCAGCACCGCTCAGGGTGCTGTCGCAGAAATCCGAAACCCGGGATGTGAGGCACGAGTGCAGCTGACTTTAACGGCACAGCGGCTGCGAAGCTAGTGGAGCATGAAACGTTCGCGCTAGTTGATAGAAGAGGCATTGCATTCGACCACTGCCAATCATGGCTCGTACCCAAGTTGACGCTCGTTTTCTCTGCCACCCCTTCCATTCGGAACGTCTGCAGCTACGCTGCAGGCTCCTGCCAGAGAACATCAGAGGTCATATTGTAGCAATCGACGCCCTCCTCAAGGACCCGTCTCTAGACGTAACTGATATGATCGCCAAGATTTACCGCCTCCATGACCAGAGATGGCAGCCATACCACCACCACGACCAATGTTAGAATCCTTTTGTTTGACGCAGCCGCTGTTATAGGCACACCGACCAATCAGTGCAACTTAAGAAAGGTGCTGGTGATCAAGGCGCACATGGAGCTACCCCGACTAATTGGATTGCGTTGAGACCCCGGCGGCTACTCCAAGACCAACGGTGCAAAGAGCGTGGTTCTGCTGCACAGTGAACATAACAGCAACTTGGGTACGCGACTTCAGATGGGAATCACCGCTTTAAGCACAGTCGATAAGAGCAGTCTGACAACATTCATTGCCGTCTTATCACTCAAAAAGAAATTAGGTGCCCTGGTAACAGGCTGAACTTTAGTGCCAGTGCTAGTCTTTCTGACCAAACCAGGGTGTTATAAATATAGACGGAGATGGGCACAGCCAGAAGGCGATACCTAGGTAAAGAGGAAGACGAAGCGTCCTGCTTTTTGTCGATTCAGGAAACGAGTTGTCTGGGTCGTGCGGCCCTCCTGGACCTTGCACACGCACTCAGAGCGAGCAGGTACGGTACCATTCATTGCCAAAAGCCGAGCCAGGATGTAAGCAGTGGCTGAACACTCTCCGAGTCAGTGGAGGCGCTCAACTGAAAGGCGGTTAGCCCACACTTTCAGAGCTTCTCTGAATCATCCGTCTTGTACTCACCAAATCATAAGAGGTGTGTTGACATCAGGACAACAGTCGGCTGATTCAGCACCGTGTCAGCAAGCTGCGCGCTCTCCCTGGCACGTAGGGACGCTTAATATTGGCCACCTAAGGGCGCTCGTGTGTGCGCGTGGATGAAATTACTGTGGAGAAATAAAGGTTGCTGCGCAAAATCGCACGCAAACCACGTAAAAAGTGCTTCTGTTGTCGTGGTTCTATGGTTTATGACGAATGTTTTGATTCAATTTAGTTTCCCTATTAAAAATATCCTCTGCCAGTGGGTCCTTTGATTTTTGCAATCTTGGCACTTAAACACCCACACAAGCCTGAGCTCCACTAAAGTAAAATCAGGAAAGCGTTTTTAACCAAAAACATTTCACCATCTTCCCGTAGGGGAACACTGAGCAGCCATGGGGTCGACTCAAGTTCCCATTAGTTTTCGGTTTGATCACGGCGTTGCGGGGGGAGAATAAGTGGAGCGGAGCGCGCGCGCGCGTCATTTATACCTAAGAGCTACAGTGGCGCCCCAGCGGAGTTTGTAGCGGCTGCCGTCGCGTCTCTAACCCTAACTTGCTTTGCATTATCGCGCGCTGAGCCGCAGGTGTTGCCATTAGTTGCGCAATCCCGGAGAGGAGAGGACCTTGGGAGAGGAGAGGAGTGTCGGAGAGGAGAGGAGGAATGCCTCGCATACCACCCAGGGTTCCCCTACGGGAAGATGACAACGGTGGTTGAATGCGAAGGTATTGCGCGATGGATTCTGTGGTTTGCCAATCCCTAGGGGCATCCTGCCGCAATCATCATCAGCGCTGCCTGGCCAGGGATGCGCAGTGGGGTGTGGTACTCAGGGTTCTCTTACGGGAAGATGGCGACGGTGGTTGAACGTGAAGCTATATCGTGATAGATTCTTTTGTTGGCCAATCCCTAGGGGCATCCTGCCACAATCATCATCAGCGGGGCCTGGCCAGGCATGCGCAGTGGCGGTGTGGTACTCGGGGTTCTCCTACGGGAAGATGATGACGGTGGTTGAAAGCGAAGCTACCTCGTGATGGAATCTTTGGTTGGTCAATCCCTAGAGGCATCCTGCCACAATCATCAGCGGTGCTTGGCCAGGCATGCGCAGTGGGGGTGCGAACGGCGGACAACAACGACAACGACAAGGGAGAGAGCGAGACAGCCCTGAGCATCAGATGCTTCGATTTATTACGGACCGCATGTGCTCGGCGTGAAGTTTTTTTAAGTTCATGGACCATAATAAGCTTAACAAATTCGGCATACTTAGTAAACAGAGCCAGCGTCATCAAAGCACAAATCGTTTACGCCCAGTTTCCGCTTATAGGTCAATTCCTGCTGGCTTAACAGTGGAACGAGTAGATAACTGGTTTCGTCCGCAAAATTTAACAGCAAGCCTCACCTAGTTATAAAACCTTCATGCGTCACAGAGAGCATAAAAAATTCAGAAGACGAAGAATACCACCTTTGAGTTGATTTTTCGTTTAAAACAATTAGCATAAATGAAACTACAGTTGTCAAAGCCCGGTCTAGGAACTGCAGACTTTATTCTGCACAAGTAATCCCACAAATACTACAAATCACTTCTGGGTCCCTTGCTTTGCATGCTAACTCTAAATCCTGATGTTACTGCTTAGCCATATTCCTTAAGGGGAAGCTAGGGTGTGCCAAGCTTTTATGCCAATTTTTATAAAGACGTCTAATTCACACGAGTTCCAATGAGTGCTATTCCCAGAACATTTACTATTCCACAGAATAGAACAAAGATACTCATCCCATATCCGGTTTGCTAAAAACCTTTCCATAAAAAGGAGCCATTATACTTCCAGAGAGCACTCAAAATACCTACCTGTATATTTTTCATTCGATGAAAGCAATGACTATTGTTCCCTACAGTACATTTGTTAATAATATAATATTACAACAAGATAGTGGGGGCATTTTTATCACATACACTTGCACACCAGGCAGTCCAAATATACATTTTTTAAACTGGTTAAAACAATAATGGGTAATTCTTCCGAGAAAACGCCGCAGAGAATATTATGATGAAGGCGATAAGTGAGAAAGCCTGCGTGCTCGAGACTTCTGCGCACATTAGGATTCCGTGGTGTTCAAAGGTAATCGGGAGCCCCCCAGTATGACCTGCCTAATTGCCTGCGTGTGTAGGGGTGTAAACGAAATATTAAAAGCTTTCTTCCAAGGAAAGGGGTTATGAACACGTCAGCGTGAAAAAGCGACGAGAGTCTTCCCATTATGTAAGCATGTATGTATGCAGAACTAAGGTTTGGCAGTCACGAATACCGCAGAAAGCAAAGGGGAGAATATGGTAGGTCATTGAAACAGATAAAGAGTTTGGAAAGGCAGAAATAAAGTGGAGAAAAAAATGCCCGCGCGGTGGGATCCGAACCCACGTACTCCAGAATATGTGTCTGGAGCGATGATTACTAACATCAAGTTTTGGCTATTTTCCCATCCACTTTCCGGAGTATTTATGTTAAGGTATTTTTATTTCCTGTGCTTGAGGTGGTTGCCAGTGCCATTAGTACTACTCGGGCTGAAGGTGACCTTCTTTTTTAAACATCGGGCTGTAACTCGAGTGTCTATGACATGTCTAGACCAGGCGACTAGCCTTGAACCCTCTTAAGCTTCCAATGGCCCCAAGACTGCCAGTACAGAGGTCCTCGCTATGCATGTAGTGAATCAGAAAAGAAACTGAGCAGCTCATTGAAATAAGACAGAAATAAAGGTTGGCAGTCAAGAAAACCTGGAAAAGCAAAGGGGAGAATGTGGTAGCTCATTGAAACAGATAAAGAATTGGAAGACAGACAGAAAAAGTGGAGAAAAAACGCCCCTGGTGGGATCCGAACACACGACCTCCAGAAAATGCGTCTGGTGCAATGACCACTACGCTGCCGGTGGGGCTTTTTTCCTCTCCACTTTCTGGGGTATTTATGTTGAGGTATTTTTGTTTCCTCCGCTTGTGGGTGGTAGCCAGCGCCACAGATACGGATCGTGGGATCGATCCCACCCGGCAAGAGTTTTTTCTCTACTTTCTGTCTTTCCAAATTTCTTACCTATTTCAATGACGTACCACATTCTTCCCTTTATTTTCCGAGGTTCTCTTGTCTGCCAACCCTTATTTCTGACTTATTTCAACGAGCCTCTCATTTGCTATTCTGGTTAACTGTATGTATGTATGTACATGCGCATGTACACCCCACGCACGTGCGTGTGGCATTAACACACATAGGCACACACCAGAAACATATGTATTTCTGTGTACTAATATACCAAACAATCTTCTACACTTTCAGTAGCTGGCTATTGTTTTTTTTCACTCGCCACAACTCAACTATTCTAACAGCTATTTAGCAAGCTGCATTTGCTCATGGGTGTGGTAAAAGAATGCTCACATACGAAAGCCCAGTACACGCCACATCACACGCACCAGCTACATTTCCCTACGTCATTGATAATTAAGGCACTGACTGCACCATGTGGGTATCCTAATTGATACCGAGAACCCTAGTACCTGTTAAAGTGACCAAAGTCCAGACACCCTACAGAAAGTTTCCATTAAGCAGTAATTGTACGTCAAAAAAGTAGAAATAAAACGTACCAACGCTGCAAACGTACCAACGCTGCAGCCACACACACCTGCCTTATTTAATTAACGTGAGCGTTTTAGTAACTCTAACACAAAACCACAGCACATTTTTTGTAGCTTCATGCTCCATATCAAATTTGAATATCAGATGATTAAAGTAATTGTTGTGTATGATCTTACTCTTGATTATGACAAAGTTACTACCAACAAATGAGTGTGTGTATTGCTCTTCTTCTAAAAAAATGATTTCCCTTTTATTCCAGGCAGACCTGTCATGCGAAGGCAAAATCGTTTATCTTCCATAGGGGAATGGCAATTCTTTTTTTGAATTACGTGGCCTTAGCTGGCAAATATCAGGCCCCGATTGTTTACTGACCCCTCATTATATACGAAGGGGAATAAACTTACTTCTGTTTCGAACTATGTTGCTGTCCTGGCCAATTCTATGGCAATAATTCGTTCGATAGGGTAATTGCTTCTTTTACACACTCGTATGCTGCTCTGTCCAGACGTGCGGAGAAACGCGGGTGGGTTGCGTTCATTTTCTCGTCTGGCATGGCAATTTCATTGAATTATCAGTATCCTCTTTACTGACTTCCACCACCTTCCTTCCCGCTTCCGTCTGACTGCGGTGATTTTCGCCAACACGAAGTAACCGTCACGTTGCTTTGAAACGACGCCGCGCGCGACAAGCGATGTTATCTCGAATACCCTGTGACGAACGGGCCCACAAAATATTCGGAATACATAACTGCAAAACCCACAAACAAGTAAAATAAAACAACACACTGCGCTGTGTGCGGCCTGGGGGGTTCGTAGTTAACCGACTGATGACAGACGACTTACCAGCCAGCGTGCGCAGCTGTGGCCGTACCCAAATGCTGTTACCGGTTGTTCCTTCTGTGACGGGAGCACAATATAATGTTTCCACCAATTTGCATTACTCGTGGTTCTCGAATAAGGAAAAAAACCGAAGGTGAGGATTTAAGCTCCGGCAGCAAAGCGACAACGACCACTCTCCCTTCATTGCACAGGCGTCCGTTGTTTGCTTACATCAGAGCTTCAAGTCGTGCCGGCAGGGCAAGTTAAGTCGCTGCAGTCGGTTGCGTTGTCGCGCTGGCATGATATTATAACTGGTCTCTTTGCGCGCAAGCTAGCGGAGCAAATGAACATTGCAATTGTTTGCAACGGCGGCACTATCTTGTTGATTAGCGGAGTCTCGTAACAGCTATCACGAAAATAAACACATTGAAACGACACGGCCGCGCTATCTGTCTGTGACTACGCTGCCTGAATCATCTATCCAGGTATGAGTGTGGGGATTCTCCCCTGTGAGCGCCCACGTTAGGCTGTTTCAAACTGCCGCGCGCCACCTCTCCTGCCATCTGGGAACACACGGCAGAAAGACTGTGCGATGGAGGGGGGGCGTGGCACATCTTTTGGGCACGCTAGATAAGGGCAGCGGCGCTTGGTAGCGGGGGGAGTTGCCGGCCGGGAGCGCCGCCGGTCACAAGAGAGAAGCCACCGCCGTCAGCCACCTCGAAGAAGACGCACGTCAGCAAGGCCCGCCGTTCGTCCCGCCGTACCGTAAGCCCTGGGACCCTGAAGTGCTTTTGTTATGTGCTTGGTTGATTGTATCCCCTGTTCCATTTATATTTCATTTTCCACTGCTTGAGTAAAGCGCAATTGTTCCTCTTGCAATGTTCTGTGCGTGATGTTTTGACGAGGCCGTTGCCTGAACCCCCCTCGGTAGGCAGAACTACCTACAGTGGCGCCCAACGTGTATTTAGGCTAGCACAGTCCTTTGTCAGCAAGACGCTTACGCACAGGAGCAAATTGCGACTAAAACTTTCGTGCATTTGTTTGCAAGCGGCAGCTGTTTCTGGAACTTAGCACTTCAGCTTAGCGAAATGTATTTTGCTGCTGAAAGCCGGGTATAATGTTGTTGCTCTTACGCCCGACTTCATTTCTTTTCAACGAGCCTGCGCACTACCCAGCTTTCTTTTCCGCGGCACCGAATGTCCAGTTTTCCGGCGAGCGCCGCAACTGATAAGCATTACCCGCAGTTGACTTTGGCTGGTGCGTGCTCGATTTATACGGTGGCATCTTTGTAGCTCCTTCGCCCGAGTTCGTTGGTTCTCGGAGTTTCGTTGGCGTCCAGCAATGAAGTCCGCTGCCGACGGAAAGGAACTTCGTTCGGGAACAGTCGTCGGGGCCATGGCCCCCGACACCGCCTTCAGCGAAGCTCTCACCACAGTGGCCGGCTTTTGTCAAGCTCTTACGCAACACCTGGGCACTCTACAAGACCCGGCGCCCCGTCTTCAGCCTGACATCCCAACCTACCGCGGCTATGACGACCGTCTGTCCGTCGCGGATTTCCTTGACAAGCTCGATGTCTACAAGGCCGCCGTCGGAGCGTCGGACACTCATATGCTAACCAGGGTATTGCCACTGGTTTTCCAAGGGCCTGCAGCCTGCTGGTGGCGCCTGCAGTCCCCGTTTGCGTCGTGGGCCACCTTTGTGGTAAGCTTTCGGACTGAGTTCCTTCCGCCTGGATACGAGACTCGCATTCTCCGTGAGTTAGATCTCAGGACGCAACACCCTAACGAAAGCCTGTTAGAGTATGTACGCGCTATGCAGGAACTATACAGGAGAGCGGCCCCAGAGACTACTTCAGCTGAGCAAGTTGCCCGTGTGTTACGGCAGTGCCATCCTCGGTTCCAGCCGTATTTGTATGCTCAAACGTACGCGGATTTGAATGCAGTTGCTTCGAACGCGCGCGCTATTCAGGAGTGCCTGCTCGCCAAATTGCAGTATGCACCACCGCCAACGCCGAGCCAATCCTTGGAGCCCAGCTGTGCCTGGAACGGGCCTGGCGCTTTCCAGTCGTGGGCGCCGCAGTCCGCGACACACCGGGCTTTGGATCCGGGCGAATTTGCACCAAGAAGGCGGCCGCAGAACCGATACCGTGACCGCACTCCAGCCAACGCGGGCTACGGGGCCGTGGGCCACCCGGTCCCAGCCAACGTGGGCTACGGGGCCGTGGGCCACCCGGTCCCAGCCAACGTGGGCTACGGGGCCGTGGGCCACCCGGTCCCAGCCAACGTGGGCTACGGGGCCGTGGGCCACCCGGTCCCACACGAAGACGAGCCATCCGGCGGACGAATGTGGTACGGACGCAACCAGGCCCGTCAGCAGGGGCCCGCCACCGAGGACATATTTCCGCGTTCAAGAAACTTCACGTCCCGGCGTCGCTGAAGCCAGGCAGCGAGTCGCAGCGGGCCAACACACCTGGTAAATCGTTTCTTGTGCCTTCGGTGGATCGCATGCAGTATCCCCCCAAGCTAGTGTCACCAACCATTCGTGTCAAAGTGCTCGGCAAGATCGTAACTGCACTCCTTGATACCGGTTCCACAGTTTCCCTTATCGGCGATATGCTTTTCGAACACTGCAAGGCAAAGCGGGTAAAATTTCGCCATACCGAAGTTATGCTTAGGATGGCGTCGAGCGCGGCCGCGGAGAGCACAAACGCTGTTCGGTTACGCATATCAGTTAGCTCCCGCGCTAAGAGACAAAGGTTTTTGTATCTCAAGGGCTTGTCGGTTGCCATGATCCTAGGCACAGATTTTATCGCAGATGTTGCTATGCGGTTGGACATCAGAGCTGGCGGGTACTACCTTGGCGACGACCCAGGTTTTTTCCCGTTTGAGACCTCGGCGGGTCCCCCGTTACCCTGCAGGTCTCGCGCTGCTTTGTCGACTGAAAGCCTGCCGGCAGACCTGTTACAGGAGCTGCAGAATTTCAAAGGAACGTCGTCTCAGCGCAAACAGCTCGAAGACCTCCTGCGCCAGTATGCGGACATGTTCACGGAAAAACCAGGAAAAACGGAATGTCTTGCAGCATCGCATCGACACTGGGAACGCAAAACCATGGCGATGCAGCCCACGACCAATGAACGCCCCCAAGAGAGCGCTTTTCGACAAAGCCTTGGACGAGATGCTCGACACCGACGTCATTCGTCCATCAAAGAGTCCTTGGGCATTCCCCGTCGTCCCAGTCGGTAAGAAAGATGGATCTATGCGAATCTGTGTCGACTACCGAAAACTGAATGCCATGAGGGAACGAGATGCCTATCCGTTCCCGTCGGTGACCGAAATAACGTATGCCGTGGCAGGCGCGAAGTATTTCACGACCTTGGATTGTTCACGTGGCTATTTACAAATAGAAATGCACCCAGACGATGTACCGAAGACCGCGTTTACATGTCACCGAGGGTTGTTTGAATTCGTGCGTATGCCTTTCGGTCTAAGCAATAGCCCCAGTTCATATCAAAGGATGATGGACATTGTTCTGGGTGACGCGAAACACGAATTCGCTTTGTGTTATCTCGACGACGTCACTGTCTTTTCACGCTCGTTCGAGGAACATGTGGAACATTTGCAGATAGTGCTACAGCGCATGCGCGCAGCCGGGCTGACTATACATCCCGGCAAAGTACAGCTGGCCGGGGAAAAAATCAACTTACTCGGATTTGTTGTTGACAAGGGCGTTCTGCGACCAAATCCAGAGAAACTGCAAGCCATACTCCAATACCCGCCGCCGAGCGACGTCAAAAGCTTGCAACGGTTTCTTGGCATGATTGCGTTTTATCGCCAGTTCATTCCCCAGTGCGCGAACATCTCTGTACCGCTCAATGAACTACTTCGCAAAGGCAAGAAGTGGTGTTGGGCGTCCGAACAACAGACCGCTTTTCAAACCTTGCTGAAAGCATTAGCAGAAAATGCGTCTTTGCAAACTCCCTGACCTAAACAAGCCGTTTGTGGTACAAACAGACGCCAGTGAATTCGGCTTGGGGGCGGTACTTCTGCAAGAGTGGGATCAAGTGTTGAGACCAGTGGCTTTCGCCAGTCACACTCTGACGCCAGCCGAACGCAATTATTCCGTCACCGAAAAGGAATGCCTAGCGATTGTGTTCGCGCTGAAAAAATTTGACATGTTTCTAGACGGAGCATGCTTCACCATTCAGACTGACCACCAAGCTCTCTCCTGGCTTCAGAGGCTTCAAAACCCAGCAGGACGACTCGCTCGTTGGGCACTCGCGCTGCAACGTTATGACTACTCCATCGAAAACAAGAAAGGCACCACTAATACAGTTGCTGACGCGCTGTCACGCGCTCCCCTTTTTACTGATACACAGGTGGAAAACGAAGAAAGTATGGTGGTTGCAGCAGTGCAGGCCCCCACGAACGACCGTTGGGGATCGTTGGTGAGCCAGCAGGACTTGGTTGCGGCACAGCGGAGCGATGGTCTATGTCGCAAAGTCATCGACAAGCTCTCGACAACAGACTCTCCAGAAGCTTCCCGGAACGACGAGGTTGACAGCTACTTGCTTGGAAATCATGGTATTCTGCTGCGATACATTCCCCAGGCAGACGACGACTCAACACAAACTCCTTTCCGAGTTGTCGTTCCCCGCAAGTTGCGTAAGTTGTTCATCGGCTACTACCATGACTCCGCTCTGGCGGGTCACTCGTCTGGGCAAAAAACCTATGAAAAGTTATGTCGCACAGCAACTTGGCCGGGAATGCGACAAGATGTACTTCGGTACGCTCGCTCCTGCCCCATATGCCAGAAGACCAAACCACGTGGAGGCCTGCCGCTTGGAACAATGACATCCGTCCATAGCACCTCGCCGTGGCAAATCGTTGCATGCGACGTGATGGGGCCGTTTCCTCGAAGTCCTCGAGGCAACCAGTTCTTGTTGGTAATTACAGACCACTTCTCAAAGTGGGTCGAGTTGTTTCCTTTGCGGAAGCTAACCTCTCAAAAGGTGTGGGAATGCCTCCTGGAAGTGTTCACGAGGTTTGGTTTCCCCTCGCAGTTAATCACGGACAACGCGACGTATTTCACCAGTAAGGTTTTCCGAGATTCTTTCCACGCCTTGGGAATACGTCACACCCGCACCTCGGCTTACCACCCGCAAGCGAACATTACGGAACGGGTCAACCGAAACCTTAAATCGATGCTCATTGCTCACACTGGCCGTCACAAGGACTGGGACAACAAAGCTTTCCGAGATGGGCTTCGCAACGCGGACAACGATTAACAGATCTACCGGTTTCACGGCAGCGCAACTGAATTTTGGCAGAGACCTCCAAGTTTCCTCTCGACAGTTCGCTCCAACCCACGCAGAATCGCACTGATAAATCCCCCGCGACATTCGCGGCTGACCTTCGCAAGCGGCTAACAGAGTCCGTCCGGGAGGCCCGCGAACATCTCGACATCTCCCGACTCGACCAGACGTCCCAGTACGACAAGCGCCGACGGGACGTACAATTTTCCATGGGTGATCTTGTGTTGAAGCGAACACATCCACTTAGTGATGCGTCGAAGGGCTTCACCGCCTCACTTGCACACAGGTGGGATGGCCCGTACACCGTGGTGGGTAAGTCTAACCTGTCGTATGTGCTGAAAAACTCTTCCACAGGTGCATCGTACGGTCCGGTGCACGTGTCCGAACTAAAGCGGTATTTTTCGCGCGAGGATACAGCCAACGGGAATCAGCGAGAAGACTGCCGCGGAAAGCGCGCGACACATCAGTATTCCCCGTCACCACGATACAATCTGCGCATGCGTCACTAACTACTGGCTCATTTGTGTTTTCTTTGCTTTTGCCTGCAGAAGATGTCTCGGAACAGCAGTCGGGCCCACCCCTACCACCGTCGGCAACCCGAACGCTCGGCCCCGCCCCAGGGTTCACGGCGCCGCCCGTTCCCGCCACCGTACCGTCCAGCACGACCTACGGAAGAGGTGGCCACGTGGACGGTGCTGTCACCTTCGGGCCACCCGGTGGGCTGGCACTCTCGTCTCGAGTGGTCCGACCAGCCTCAAGTGCTCGTCGGCACGCCGCGCACCTCCGTCCCGGCCCCCTTTCAGGGGCTCACAATCGCAGAACGTCACCCGGTAGAACCACGGCCGGTATACACCCAGGAAGAACTGGCTGCGCTGTGTGAAGTGTGCCAAGTGCCGGAAATCAGCTGGCGTCACCACCGTGCCGGGGCTCTCCACAGAGAGCGTTCAAGAGCCTTGCGCGCCAACCGCCCGGAGGGCAACAACAGCCAGGACGCCCTGGAAGAAGCCTTGGCAATGTTGCGGCGGTTGCGCCCAGACCAGCGGCGCCAAGCAATGGACGCAATCCTGGACTCCGAGGACTGTGTGTAAACGAGTCTCGGACATTTTTTTTTCCTCCCTTTTCTTTCGTTTCGTTTTTTTCTCTCTCTTCGTGTAGCAAAGAACCAAGAACTTTTTTTTTTTCCAAGGGGGGGGGAAGTGTGGGGATTCTCCCCTGTGAGCGCCCACGTTAGGCCGTTTCAAACTGCCGCGCGCCACCTCTCCTGCCATCTGGGAACACACGGCAGAAAGACTGTGCGATGGAGGGGGGCGTGGCACATCTTTGGGCACGCTAGATAAGGGCAGCGGTGCTTGGTAGCGGGGGGAGTTGCCGGCCGGGAGCGCCGCCGGTCACAAGAGAGAAGCCACCGCCGTCAGCCACCTCGAAGAAGACGCACGTCAGCAAGGCCCGCCGTTCGTCCCGCCGTACCGTAAGCCCTGGGACCCTGAAGTGCTTTTGTTATGTGCTTGGTTGATTGTATCCCCTGTTCCATTTATATTTCATTTTCCACTGCTTGAGTAAAGCGCAATTGTTCCTCTTGCAATGTTCTGTGCGTGATGTTTTGACGAGGCCGTTGCCTGAACCCCCTCGGTAGGCAGAACTACCTACAGAGTAAGGTATCGGTTTTGTATCTGCTGGCAACCGTTGAGTCCGGCTAACTAGTTTGAAATACTATTAAGTCATGGTTGATGCGCTTATACACTTAATGCTGATACACGGAAACAACACAAGACTAACTTATTGGCCCTCATGTATGACATTTTTTTATGGCTTTAATAACTTAAGGAGAATTTAGTAGCGCAAAGTAATACAAATTCATTTAGGAAACTGGGAATACATGAAGTGTCGCAAATATTTATGAAGAATAAAATAATGAAATTAATCAAATGAAAATCAATAGAGTAAACATTGGGAACATTTATATATTTTAAAGTTTTCCAAAGGGTTTCACGTTCAAGCTATAAAACCTGTACTACTAAATTCTAATCATTTTACCAATCTTTGTTAAGTAAAAATTTCTCTTAGGAATGGTAATGCTTTTTTTGAGTTGTTTGCAATGCAAACCTCTCAAGCGGTTTGCATTTGCCAATGCAAAACAATGATTTGCACTAACAACAGTTGTCTTAGATAAAGTCGCCAAAGTACAACGTATTTCAAGTACCATACCTGCAATATCTTGATCGAAAATGAAAGGCCCGGTTGTTGTGTTAGGGGTCAGCGCCAAAGCTGTTATATAAACGTAGTCTGTGCACATGGTCCTTTCGATCAGCAGGCGTCTAACGTACTCGAATACACAGCGAAAGTGTAGTTCCCTGAAATTGAAAAAATGTAATACTAAGTATCGCAGCTTAGAGTACTACGAAATACAATATTGATAATACTTTGCATCAATTATAGTAATTTCTAATCTGGCTCTATGACAGGTAGTTTGCACAATACAATTAAAAAATCCAGAAAATAGCGACCACGCCACATATGTTATTGAAAGGCTCGAACCTGTGCCAAGAAAAAACTGTGTTGTAACTTGTTGAAAAATTCAGGTTCAGAGGTGCTATATTTTCAAGAAGCGAAATGTTTTAACCCATACATTTCTGTATTTTTAGAATAACGTCTTATAGGAGAAGGCTACCAACTGAACTCAAATAAACAACAACCATTTTAAGCTTAGGATCAAAGTCATGCAGATTATTGAGATGCTTGCTTTGAGACGTGATTATTATAGTCTCTCCATTTTTGTTTTTCTAACACAGAACCCGACATTACACTATCAGACATCAGCTTACTTACTGCTTGTCGCAGATATTTGAATGCAAGAGTATCCCCATTTGATATTTTTCAATCATATTGGTAGCAACTACTCACTGCAAGTTCTTCTGAACATTTTGTGTTAAAAGTTGTAAATTATATATGGGCGCCAACAGAAGGCAATTATAAAACCTAACAAAAAAAATCTTACATAAGGACCTAAGGACTGTTGTGATGAAGTTTAGAATGCCCAATCTCAAAATGCGCACCATTCCTCCCGAAATTATTCTAATTTTATTATCTCTCGTGCCTTTTTCTCAGTTGCGTCCCACAATTTCCAACACGGGTGAGATCGGGAAATTCCCAGCGTGCGGGGCAATGCTATCGGCTTCTCGGTGTACTCATACTATCTTTGTTATTTTAATTGATATAAGCTTTTAGGGGCGGAGCCCCTTAGGGGCTGGGGCTGTTGGCGTCTCCTGTCGTCGTCTTGGATGTAATCGCCGGAGTTGTCGTCGTTTGATGTATTCACGGTAACCATTTTACAATGATACCGGAACACTCGGTTGCGCCTTACGCTAGAGAGCTTTGTACTTCAAAGACAAGACTTTGTACTTCAAGCTGTATACCTCCACCCCGAATGGTTTAATATCCATTGGCAAAAACGCCAAGGCGCCGAGAATACACATATATTCTGCATGCTTCGCCCTTCGCTTGGTTTCGCGTTAGTTTAGATGGTCTGGGATGTTCTTCCTGCCTAGAACCAAACATCTGTTAGAAATCGCTCAAAAATGATGACGGTGAGATAGGTTTTATGTTTACTTTGCACAACATTCGGAAGAAGCGTTGATATGGGTAGTTTACAAAGGTTTCGATGCCGAACAAAAGAAATGTTTTTTGCAATTCTTAAACTCTGGCTCTTTGGTTCTAAGAGTAGGGTGTTGAGCAAATCGAGTTCATAAACGCCATTTGCGTCACGGCACTAACAGTGTAAAATTACTAGCCTATCAATCTCTGGTAAGATGAAATTAATATAGGCATCAGCCATTGGGAACCCACATCAAGCATATCTCATCAAGCAGCTCGAGTCGCTTCATATCGAGCCACACGATTTAGTCATTCAACGTAATCTTACGACGTCAGCATATTGGCACTGAAAACATAATATGGCCAATATTGCTTGCATTTCGTCACCGCATTTCTAGTCATTGCCTTTTCACAGTTTTTTTACAGCTCACTCGGCAGGCCACCAAACATTCCCCCCCGGCACGCATCTCCCATCGCACCGGTCACCCGCAACAAGTTGCGAATCCGCGTACGCGCACTGTCACTTTCGTCTTCAATATTTTACGTGCAGGCAACATACTGGAACGACTTTCCTAATAAAATCACCGCCACAAACAGACCTTCCACCTTTTTGAACACCATTACAATTACCTTGCATTGTATAAAATATGACTTCGCGTTTTTCATGCATGTACCCACCTTTATGTTATACCCCTTGAAAAGGTCTTTGAAGAAAAATAAAATGAAATGAAATGAAATGGCGATTTCCAATACCACTAAACATTTTAGTACACACGACAAGCCTATAAGCATTTGGCAGAAACATCTGAAAGCCTTCCAGATGATTCATGATATCACTCGTGATATGTTTTCTTGTATTTGATATAGGAAATTACACGATGATACTTTTGGTATTTGTAAGCGGTATTTGTTTCAAGTGTTCCAGTTTTCTTGTATGGTTTGCTAGGTAGAAAATTTAAACGCAAATGCGTCAGTTTGAGCCTCGGAAAGTGGAGGTTGCACTGATTTCTCAAAGAAACGGCGGATCCCTTAGAATCGTACCTAAGCGTGTAAAAAGACAGCTCCGTTGTACCCTTCTGTTGAAACGATTTTTATTATTCGGCTCGCGCCCGTTACCCCTTCATCCGTCCCGTTGAATCGATCCCTCCGAAACTGGTACTTTTCGCAAACCCTCTCCGGGAAAACCCTCATTACAACCACTAATACCTAATCTCAACGCGCAGCTTGAGTGCAGGGGCGGGCGTACACT